>PKRV01000173.1:2777289-2875012 GCA_003709505.1 Hyphantria cunea | reverse complement strand
ATATATATATATATATATATATATATATATATATATATATATATATATATATATATATATATATATATATATAGCACACATACACACACACTCACACATCCATTCACAAACAAACACACACACAGACACACACACATGTATCTCATGTATTAGTAAACCCTACAGGGGGCCGGCACTGTTGCGCCTTATCACAGGTTGCTTAGTAGCCAATTTAGGAGTACAGTTCTCAACCTAAGATTCAGTTTACATTTTTAAAAATATAATTGTCTTCGGTAATAATGTATGCATGAATGACCATATTTATTTATGTCAATAAATTATTTTGCATAATTCGCTATTCATATAATATAAATATTGTTGCCAAATACACTTATGAACACTAGTGAGTGATGAGTAGAGTTTATTGGTGCATCTTTTCCTGCCAATAGAATAGTAGCTCAGTATCTTTTAAAGCTTCTATCAATTCTTTAGTTTTATGACTGTACTACTGCTAATTTACGATAAGTTTATTGCGTCCATGAAGAATTAAGAATTTTGTTCAGAAATATGCTTGACGTTTCTTTAAATCTAACAATATTAATGGGTAAACTTCGGTAGTATTTGCATTCATAAGTGCATGGTTCTACATCACCATCGCTAGATACTACATTCGTGAATTGGTTTCTATTTAATTCTTACAGGGACGGAAGTGTACACAGTTGTGTGGCCTTAATCCTGTCAGCTGTCCATGCGTTTCGCGTTTTAATATTTTATATCCCGTTGCTTTTCTTTATTACCTTGTTGTTTGTTTCGCATATTCCATCAGATTACAGACGAAATAAGTACTCTATTTCCTTTCTTTACACTTACACATTAGAATTTATTCCTGTGGCAGCCTTCATAGCAAATATGGCGCAATAGCAAAACCATTAACCTTGCTGCTGTACGTGTAGTGCAATCTTCGCCCGGAATAATTTATGTTTTACCGCTAATGTATCACATATGAGCTGGTTGTTTAAAAATATCTTTGAAAATTTGAATTTGAAAAAAATTAAATTACTTCATTTGGGTATTCTCGCTCAACATGTAATGAAAACTTGAGCGTGGTGATAGTAAGTTATGTGATAAAATATAATTTTATATATCTAGGCAAATAAAACATTTGATAAAGCTATGTTATTTCATCGCAAAAACTGTTTAATTCTGCCGTTCTGCAATTAAACATGTCTTTCTAGTTCTTTTTTTTTACTTGAATATTTCAACTGATAACGCCGGTAAACCAGTTGAATAAAATTAGAAATAATACAGTTTATCTACACAATTATAACTTGACAAAATTACAACTGTATGCGAATTGAATTACAACATTTTTGCGTAATGCATTTTATTCGCAGACGTCTATTTCTATCTACTTAAACAGGTCGATACGAATATAAATAATAGTCAATTGATGGTAATTAATAATAAATTGTCATTTTCACACGATGTAATTAAAGTGCAATCAACCATTGTAGTTCGTACTTTTTGTAAATACTATTTTGTAGTACTTTTTTGTATTACTTGGATTCTTGTCCATTCCTTTAAGTACGCTTAATGATTACATTGGATATGATGTTTATAGGGCTATAGTTTAAACACGCATTCAATAGATTGGATGTCCGATGACCAAGTCCTTCGTCTTTCAATGCCTATTGCATGCTCCTTCCTTAAAAGCATCAGCATTAGTTTCGATGTTGATACGATCTTTTGTAGATAAAACAACCCCTTCATATTTTTCATTTAGTACCGTATTTCACGATGTGTATTAAAACGAAATTTTGCACGCCCCGCTCTGAAGACAATTGTGAACAAGACAAGATGAAACCTTAACTGTTTCGGTTCGACGCACACCACTGACTCTGCATGGTGCGGAGACCAAAAGATTATACGTAATTCAATGTCATAATTTATGAGGATTTCCCATACTTAGCATGTTTTTTATTGATTGTGAGGCTTAATTGTTAAAAACCTATAAAAAACTGTTAAATAGAGAAGGCGCTTTATAATAATATGCTTCTTATGCTTAAAGATGAGATAAATGTTTAAATAAGGTAGAAGAAAGGCGATCATGGCCAATAAACAGTCGTAAATCGGTATTTACTTAACAAATTAGTAAAGAAAACGATGTTCTAAAACATTTTTTTTTAATTATGAATATGGATAAAAATCAAATCTACGTGGGCTGTTCCAAAAATAATTAGTGAAATGATTAATAGTTAAAATATAAAAAAAACATTTTATTTACAGCTTTGCAAAATATCCCCCACCCAATGCACTTATGCATTCTGGTGTGCATTCGGCAAAACCGTGTCTTGCGGGAAGGTTTTTGTAAGGTCGAAGGATAACCACCGAAATTCCTCGACGGCCTCGTCTGCAGTGCTTAATTATTGCCGACAAAGCATTTTTTTTTTTACCGTGGGTAATAAAAAAATCGCATGGAACTAAATCTGGGCTGTACAGAGGATGTTGCAACATTTGTATCTCCGAAGTTGTCAAACAGTCGATAGTTCTAGCAGCTGTGTTGGTGAAAAAGAATGACGCCGCTCCTTAGGCTCTCGCTATCCAACTTCCCGTAAGCTTGAGGCAGACAAACATCGCTATAGTATTCACTAGTAACAGTTCTACGGTTTTCTAGCGGAATTATTCTACTAGTTCACTGCGTCGGAAATAAACGTTATTATTTTTTTATTAACGCTCCGCCCGCGAACAACTTTTGTGGGTAAATCGTCCTCTACAAACACCCATTGCGTGGGTTGCTGCTTTGTGAGAGGATCGATATTTATGATTCGTCAGTTGTTAGAATGTAGGAAGCGTTTTGAAAAGTTCTGTTCCTCCTTCGAACTTTTCTAACATAAATTAGCACCAATCAACACGACGGTATTTTTTTCATTGGTGAGAGAATGAGGTATCCATCGCAAAGTAAGCTTTATAACTTTTAGGTGTTCCTGTAGGATGGTGAAAACTACCTGCGATCCATAGTTTAGTTTAGCCTGTATATCTTGATGTGTAAAACGTCTATTCTATCGTAATACCCACTCTACCCTGATGACATTTTATGAGTTACTGCAGTTAATGGTCGGCCGGGTCTGGGGTCATAGTTTAATTTCTTTCGACCACGTTTAAATTTACGAAATCAATAAGTAATTGTTGCTAACGCAAGGAACAGACTCCCCAAAAGTAGCTTGTAAATTTTCTTGATATTCCTTGAAGTTTAACCCTCGTTTATAATCATAGGAAGTCATAGCACGAAAAGCTTTGTTTTTTGTTTTGCTTTTGATTGTTGCAAACAAAACAAGAGTGACAGATAATCTTTAAACATATTAAATATTGTAAGTTAGTGCCAGAAGGTTACTGGTACTCTTCGGGCGCTTTATCCCTGAGAAATTTTCTACTTCTGAAAACTAAGACTATGCTGGTACAAACCCTTATTTTCCCTATAATAGACTATGGTGATGTGTGCTGTTGTATGACCTTAATGCAGATCTGCTCGATAAACTAGACCGTCTTCTCAATAACTGCATTCGATTCGTTTATAATCTCCGTAAATATGATCATGTATCCTCTTTCCGCTTGCAGCTCAATGGGTTACCAATCCGTCCATGACGAAAACTACGTGCTCTAACAATGTTATACTCCATTTTAAATAACCCTGCATCACCAACATATTTAACTTCTTACTTCCAACTACTATGTAGCAATCACAACAGAAACCTTTGGTCCTCCAATAACCTTCTTCTTTGCTGTCCCTCTCATACGTCTCAATTTGTTGGATCATCTTTTGTTGTTCGCTCTATTCTTTTTTGGAATGAGCTCCCTTTCGAAATCAAGATGGTCACCAATATTTTTTCCTTTAAGACCAAAGTTAAGCAATATCTCAATAAACAAGTGGCAGAATCATCATCCTCATAACTCTCATCCATTATTTTTATTATACCTATTTGTGTATGTGTATGTATTCTATGTACTTGTTCATGTTTATATATATTTAGTTGTATGTTTAATTTGTATATGTTTTTGTGGGTACGTTAGTTTTATATTAATAATGTGTATTTGCTATGGCATTTGATCGGTTAATTTTAATACAATTATTAGTCAAAAGCTCCTACTTTTCGTTTTCTCTGCATCGCCCAATGGTTGACTGGTAGAGAATGCCTTAGACATTAAGTCCGCCAGTGCACCACAAGTGCAAAATGTATTAAATAAATAAAAAATTACACATAGGTGGCCATGACTTTTACAAAGGAGGTTTGTGTAGAAATTAGCCGTCAATCCAAAATAGTTTCATAAAAGAAGAGATTGTATTCATTATGTGGCTATCAATTTTCGGAATAAAATAGATATTACTACTTTGCTACTATAGATTACTCGATTCCCACCGAGAATAAAACTTGTGTGATAAGCCCTATCATTTGTGCTATGTCTGGGTATAATTTATGTCTACAATGTATCTGTGTCTAGAAAAATATATAGGTTTATTTAGCTTTAGCACTTAACCAGATTTCTTTTCTTCTTATTTTTTTTCTTCCATAGTTTATCCATGTTATCATAG
The DNA here is from genome assembly GCA_003709505.1 of Hyphantria cunea. Classification (NCBI taxonomy): domain Eukaryota; kingdom Metazoa; phylum Arthropoda; class Insecta; order Lepidoptera; family Erebidae; genus Hyphantria; species Hyphantria cunea. Next base: position 2,870,445 of record PKRV01000173.1, on the reverse strand, counting down.
AGCACATTTCATCAGTTAAAGGCATAAAAAAATGATGGCAAACTTTTGTCAAATCTTAATTCGGTTTATTATGGTCCATTTTTACTTTTTTCTTTATTTCATAAACGTTTTAACCACAAAGTAGTTTGTACTATGTTTAAATGTCTGGCGCTATTAACATCATAAACTTAGCACTTATCTAAGTTTATGATTAATTTAGGCGTCTAGCGTTTTATTTGGCATAGGTGTCAAAAAATTATAAGTTATAAATAAACGAGGCATTGAATATTGTTAATGAAAAAAAATCCTTGTTTTGGTTATGTTTTGGCACTCCATTGTAATGACAGTTTGATAACGTCATCGATTTTTGCGAACAATTTCATTTTGGTTTTACTTTTAGCTTAGTTTTGGATTATATTTTTAAGTTGCGTAGTTTTAAAGTACCATGTAATATTTTCTACGAATGAATTGAGTGTATTTTACAACAATAAGTTGAAGTCCTAATTTTGCGTCGACGCTATAACACAAGGTTTGTATAAAAAAGTCTTGAAAGTTTATTTAGTTTTTTTGTTAATGTGAAATATAATTAACTATCTCTATCCATATGTACCCATAATTGACTTTCTAATAGTGATATTTCCTTGGTGTTGCTGCTCAGAATTAATCATGGTAAAAAAACTTTTCGCGAATCCATGTCTGATTTTAATGTAATTCGTATGTTTCGGTGCTAAATAAGTATTAGTTTACTAAATCAAAAGCTAATTTTATCAACACAAATAATAACTAATTGCTTAGTTCACAAACATGACTTAAGCATGATTACATATACTACTTATCTAATTTTTTTTTCTGAATGTTTTATCCTAAATTAACGTAATCCTTATTATATATTCCAAAAAGGATGGATAATAGTGAATTACAATATTAATATGTGATTAAACATGTTAGTATATTCTATTTTCAGTCAGTCTTGAAATATTTTTTACATTCTAAAGACGTTTACTGTTGTATTATTTTGTGTTATATTAAAACAAGCGTATGCCGATGACAAAATTTATTTGTAGAGAAATTCGCGCACTTTTAAATAAACGAACTCTCAAAATACAAATCGCCAAAAAATAGATAGTACGAATATATACACAGTGGTCGTGGATACTTCTTAATCAACTGAGTGGAAAATATAATCTGCTGTATAAGTGAGAGGTTTCATTATATATACCACTCCTACTTTTGTATATATGTAGATTACGGCTTAGTGTCTAACATAACAGTATGTTTAGCGGTTACGTTTATGTATTGAGAAAATTTAATTGCCACGGTGTTGAGCACGAAAAAACAATTCAGTGTTAAGTTTGTCGTTGTACAGTGCTATCTAACTGTGCTGGAAATATGCCGTTTTTCTTTTCCAAGGTTTAGTATTAATTGTGAAGCTAGATTTTTTTTATTTATGGATAATTGTTTCATAGCTACGTCAATTTCTCCGATAGGTTCATCACACCTACTCAACTTTAGCTGTGTAATGAAATCGTGTTTTGCATATTTGAGATACTTGTAATAAGATAATTCATTCTAGAGTGTGCTAGTTCTTGCATGTATGCATTAGTAAAATATTACTGGTACTACTGACTTGGGGACGTCGGCATGAATATCATTTTGTACAGATTATTTTTTAAGAGTGAAAAGTGATCTTTAAACCTTTGTCATAGAAGTATATATATTTATATGCCTAACATGTGAATATATATAAAATAAAAACCTTATTTTTTATTTTTTCTAAATAGATATGCTAGAGATTTGCTCTTTATTTTTTGATTAGTCTACATAAACAGTATGGATAACCCAAATGAAGAACATAGTGAAATAAAAATATATATCTTTAATAATAAATAATATCTTTAACTAATAAGGAATGTATAATTCCATATACATATAATGTAGAATTCCAATGGTAAAAGAATTTTTGAAATCGGTCCAGTAGTTTTGAGATTATTCGTTAATTATAAAAATACAAATGTGGCTGGTTTTCTTGTTACAGACTATGTTGAAAATAGGAGGAGGCGCCCTTTTGCTAGCGGCAATCGTGGCTGTCTTCGTGGCAGCCACGCAAGGCCGCGACCCAGATCTGGAAGCTTCGGAGCAAGAGGGAAGAGAATACATCCTCCAGCTAGACAGGGCTATGGGTGTTATGAAGAATAGAGCAGGCGTTGCTGAATGGGCGTACACATCGAATATTACTAAGGAGAATGAAGACAATTGGGTAATTTTTTTGACAATAAGTCTTTTTACAGCTTGAGTTTTTTCATCCGAATTACCATAGTAGTCTACAATTATTTTTTCTTTTCGTTTTTTTAAGGACAAGTCCCTCCTTAGGAATACTGAGTCGCGGGTGATTTTAAAAACATACAAGAAACGGACACAAAGAACACGCTGGCTCAGCGCAGTAGAAAGAGGCGTGGCGACCGTTTAAACTAATAGGGCAACCGTGCAATCAATATAATATAAACTAATTAATAACTTGCTGGAACTTCGTTCCAAACTACTTGTTGTTAATAATAAATAAATAAATATTTCTGACATCTGACACAGCACGCCATCCAGCTTTAAACTACCCAGGGCTTGTTTTATGAAAGCTAGATTGACTGATAGAATACTTATATAATATTTTTATTTAAATACATGTACACATTATACATAGAAAAGACCCAAACTCCGATATAAGTATTTGCAGATCATATAAACATAAGTACGACTCGAGAATCGAACCTGAGACACACACACATACAGTAGGCCACCGAGGTAGTCAAGTTATATTGGTTCCGCATCATGTGCACGTACCTACAAAATCTAAATAAAATTTTCAGATCCAAGTCCGCTTAGATTTGTCAAAACAAGAAAAAAAGTCTTGGGAAGAAACTAGAATGTACAGATGGCAAGATTTCCAAGATTTTACTCTTCGGCGGATGTTCAAAAAATATAGTCTGTTAGGCGCATCCGCTTTAACCGATGAAAAGTATAGTAAACTAATGCGGTACGTCTCAGGAATGGAATCAAACTATGCGACGGCGAAGGTTTGCTCGTACAAGGATCAAAGCAAATGTGACCTGGCGTTAGAACCTGGTAAGGATTTGATCATTTTCCTTATATGTTACATAGATACGAATGGCGATTGCTTCAAGAGAGAGAGAGAGAGAGAGAGAGAGATATATATATATATCACATCTAGTCCCAAACTAAGCAGAGCTTGTATTATGGGTACTAGACGACTGATATGAATACATAAATACATTTTGTTTTGTAAATACATACATATATATATAGAGGGAGTAACTAATGCATGGTGTTTGCAGGAAGCACAGATAAATAATTAAAATTGTTTTCAACAGGCATTCTTCATAATTTTGCGAACATGAAATTGTTATCATCTATCATTTATTTTTTGTTGATCTTCCTTTGCATGTATTTATTATGTTAGTATTACTTTATTTTCATATCGTAAAAGTATTTGTCGTCATGATTTTATAGCTAATATCTAACCGTATATACAAACACACTGTTAATTAATATATATACAGAATATATAATATCTAAACTAAAATTTCACATTACTCAATTGCAACTCACACTGGAAAGTCAAAGTGACTAATAAATATTATTATTAATAAGCATTTTATGGTATTTCAGATATCACACAGAAATTTGCCATGAGTCAGGATCCTGAAGAATTAAAACACTATTGGGTGGAGTGGCACAAAGCTGCTGGTGCTAAAGCACGTCACAACTTCACTGAGTATGTCAACTTGTACAACGAAGCTGCCAAACTTAATGGTAATTGATTTTTAAATCTTATTTTTGCCGATTAGGTTAAGGTATTACTAAGTAAACAATCCTAGCCAGGCCGGTCCATGGATGGGTGACCATTCTTGACACATTCCGTAATCATAAGTCACAAACGGTCGGTCCCGGTTGTCATACGAACATCATTGGTAAACTACATACCTATGTTATGAAGATATGATGACAGTCGCTGTACACACACTTTTTCACTTTGTACACTTAAACTCGACCACATCCTAGTTTGGAAAAAAGGCTCAGAGGAACATTTTAATTAAACATTATTCAATTGTATGCTAACAAATTTTAGATTCGATTAAGTTGGTTACGGTCATTTGTCTGATCCAATAATGTTTTATTGATGGTTATTGTTTCAATAAATTACTAAAGAAACTTATTATCATAATTATTTATATTATTATTTTATGTGAAGGAAACGGAAAACTACTTGATACGCTACAATTATTTAACATGTTAGTTAGATTATAAGTAAGTTAGTTGCTAAACTTATTGAAATTTTCAAGTACATATTTGGTCATAATTACTTAGTGAACTAATAAAGAGGTAGGCCAGAGGAGCTCATAGACCAGTTGCACTCGGTGATTAGAAACAATCACCAGGGTAAGCAACGATGGTGCGGTCAGTACCTGGGTGGGTAACCGCTGGTGGCGTGGTACCATGAGCGTCTCCGTAATTCGGAGGTCACGTTAAGCAGTCGGTTTCAGTTGTAATAATACGATAACAGTCGTAAAGCTTAGTTGGAGGCTTTCGGGCGGCTTAAAAACATCCAACGGTAAGATTACGTAGCCACAGCGTAGTCTTGACAGTCTCCAACCCGAACTTGGCCAGCGTGGGGACGTATGACCTTAAGACCCGAGTCCCGCAGTGGGAGATTATGGGTTGTTGGTGACTCAGTGAATAAAAAGTATAGTTAAAAAATCTTTCTCCAGACTTTCAGAATGTTGCCGATTGGTGGCAGTCAGAATACGAAGTGAATGACTTTGAACAGCAGCTGGCGAAGCTTTGGGAGGATGTGAAGCCTTTATACCAGCAACTTCACGCCTACGTCAGAAAGAAGTTGAGAGACAAATATGGGGACGTGGTCTCTGCCAGAGGACCTATCCCTGCGCATTTATTGGGTGAGTTAAATGATAAATCATAAAATCTCGGCGAGGAAAAAATAAAGAAATGAAAATAGCTGCTAATAACTTACAATTCAAATTAAATGTACCTTATGTCCAAAATCTAATATAAAGTATTAAATATACCTATTAATGATTTGCCGTTTTTTAGATAAAGGCCTAAAAATTGATTTCGAATAAATATAAAATTAATTATACGGATAAATATAAAGTTTCGAAGTGTATTATTTGCATTTATTCGAATTAAAGTGGTTGACAAAATTAATTTTCATTTTTAATTAGTTTTAGCTACGAAGGCATCTCATTATATAAGTATTTAAGTAACTATTTTGTTTGGTCGTATTTACAGGTAATATGTGGGCTCAAACCTGGGGCAACATCGAATCTTTCACTCGCCCTTACCCTGACAAGAAAGAGATCGACATCACACAAGCAATGAGAGAGCAAAACTATACCGCCCTTAAAATGTTCCAAATGTCCGACGAATTCTTCCGATCTTTGAATTTGACTGCAATGCCTGAAAAATTCTGGCAGAATTCTATAATAGAAAAACCCACCGATAGGGAAATTGTGTGCCATGCTTCAGCTTGGGACTTATTTGATGGTGAAGATTTTAGGTAGGTAATGGAAACTTGGTACTAATCAGTACCAAATCATGTTTTCACATAGTAACTTTTGAGTGTGTTTTTTTGGCTTACTATATTTATTTCTATGTTTTTATTTATAAAATTATTTTCACAATTTCTTAAAGTCATGAGAATGTTTCAGTTAATGTTAGTATTTTCGTAAGATTGAATATTCTTAACTATTACACAAACACTTATTCAAATAAAAATTGCACACAAAAATCCGAATAAAATTCAAAATTTCTGGTACTAACATCTTTGGATTAACTTTGAAGGATCAAACAGTGTACAACTGTAGATAAAGAATTTTTTGAAACGACACATCACGAAATGGGACATATACAATACTTTCTACAGTACAAACACCAACCCTTCATATTCCGGGATGGAGCTAACCCAGGTAATTAACTTATTTTTTTATGACCAGGATCAAAATGTGTACGACGGTGACTAGAGATCACTTTCAGACGGTGCATCATGAAATGGGACATATCCACTATTATTTGCAGTATAAACAACAGCCAGTCTGTTTTCGACAGGGTGCCAATCCAGGTATTTAGGTTTGAAATCAGCGGCATCATCAGCACTTGGATCTGTTTTGTCATCTTTCTGTATTAAATGGGTTAATGTGTTTATTTAAATGTCTACTTGAGGCAGAATTGTGGCTTACAGTTATTTAGCCTACTCGTAATTATTTCTGTCTCGTCTTTTCAATATTAAATTTATACATACACTATGATGTGATCAGATCTTTTCTCGTCATAATATTTTGGAAGTCATTCAATTAAAACGATTTAAATTCATTTCTCACATGTCATTGGCGTGTTTTGTATTTTTAGTATATTACTCTTCAAAATCTTAGCATTACAACATTTATTGAATTATGGATTCTAGGTTTTCATGAAGCAGTTGGCGACACAATAGCTTTATCAGTATCTTCACCCAAGCATTTAAGACGGGTTGGCCTTTGTACAGGCAATGCTGAAGACGAACAGACTGAAATCAACCAGCTGTATAAAATGGTAAGTAAAGGTTCTTCCTCAAATTGACGCATGCCATCATAATTTTATAAATTCGTTGCGACATAGATTTTATTTGTAATATTTTTTTGCAGAAAATAAAATTGAACTTAGGTCAGAATAAATTTAACATCGCTAGTAATTTTATTAATAATTTTATTAACAGATTTAGTTTAACGAAACCTTGATACAACTTTTAAAAAAGTGTTTTCATATTGTTCAAAAACCAAGAAGTCTAACTATTTATGATATAAAAATTATGGACCTCTTGAAAAGTGAACAAATAAATATTCTAATAATATAAAAATATTCTAAGGTTGCCTGGAAGAGATTGCTTTTGGCAATAAGGCCGTCCTTTGTACACTCCGTCTCACATTTTATGTACTCTCTTCTAACTGTAATATTATAGTGTGCAAATAAAGAGTTTTCTATCCATCTATCTATCTATTCAAACCATTCGTGTGAAAAATTGAATTTAATACCAAAAATTTGTGTCTGTGTCAGGGCGTAATTTATCTATGATCTCTTTTTTATGACATATAGGGCAAACGAGCAGACATATCGCCTGATGGTAAGCGACTACCGCCGCCCATGGACCCCGCAACACCAAAGGCCTCACAAGTGCATTGCCGGCCTTTTAAGTAGAAGTACGCTCTTTTCTTGAACGTTTGAAGGTCGTATTGGTCCGGGAATATCGCAGGCGACAATTTATTTCACAGTTTTGTTGTGCGAGGCAGAAAGTTACTAGAAAAGCGCACAGTTCTGGACTGCAAACCGGCCTCGTTAAGTCTCTTTTAATAATACTCAGTTCATTCTATTGACCTAAACAAGATGTTAACTATCCTATCTAAGACACGTTAGCGAAACAAATTTAAAATAAAGTAAATTCGGTTAGATAGTTTCGGAGTTCAATGTGAACAACAGCGTGACACTAGAACAATAATTCTTTATAATTCTATATTGATATAATACCAACACCACGACAATACAATTGGTTTCTTATAACTAGATACATGTTATGATATACTCTTAAACTGGGTGTCTACAATATGGCTATGATCACTTACGTCTAAACTAGGCCGGGCCTGTATCTGAGACGTTAGTTTCTTCCCAGGCTTTAACTAATCATAAAAAACAGATGCATTTAACCAAACTAGGTACACTGTATCAAAAGGAGGGCAAACCCACACAATATACATACATATATTAGCCTGTTATAAGAATAATTCTAAACAATAGCTTAGGTTTTACTGAGTTTGGAATCAAACAGGCTGTGTATGATGTACAGACGTATGAACTTATTAAAAAAATATGAAAACGTAAGTTTTCATTATTTTTCAGTCCACCCACGCATAAACTCGATTTCACAAAATAAAAATAAATTGACATAAGTTCATTTAGCTTTATTTAGTGAAATAGGTAGAAAGTAGTTTTATAATCATATTACATTTGTTTTCAGGGTATTGATAAAATCGTGTTCCTTCCTTTTGCTTACACTTTGGACTTATTCCGCTATGGTGTATTCCGTGGCACCACTCCACCTGAAGACTACAACTGTCACTACTGGCTACTAAGAGAGATGCTGCAGGGTGTTGAACCTCCTATAAATAGGTCTGAAGATGACTTCGACGCTGCAGCCAAGTATCATATTGCCGCTAATGTGGAATATGCGAGGTAAAAAAGTAGTTTGTAATCATCATATCCCTACCCTTCTCCCAACTTTATTTGGGGTCGGTCCAATAAATTTTTCTCCTCCATTCTCCTCTATCACTCGTCAGTTTACTGCTTACTCCATTCCTGGCCATATCCTCTTAAGCAGACCAATACAATGTTGTCTGCAAATAGCATGCACCATGGTGCCTCCTCTTGTAGGTCCGATGTCAGAGCGTCCATTACCAGCAGGAAGAGGTATGGGCTAATAGCCGATACCTGGTGCAAAACAACAGAGGCACTGAAATGGTTGCTGTTAAATAGTTGCTAGACCCCCGGTATACATACCTCGAATCAGTGTCACATGCTTAACAGGCACTTTTTCTTCTTTCAGAGCCCACCACAAAACCTCTTGGTTTAAAACCCTAGCATAAACTTTTTCTAGATTAACAAACACCATATGCAAATTTTTGGCCTGTCTGTATTTGTCGCACAATTATTGTCGAATAGCGAATATAGCATCTATTGACCCGCAGCCCGGTATAAACTCAAATTAGTTTTGTCTTATTGTACTTTCCTCTCTCACTCTTCTCTTAATAACTTTCTCCCAAACTTTGATACCCAGTGGAGTGAGCTGTATTCCTCAATAACTGCCACATTCCTTTACATCTCCATAGTTTGTAATACTATATTGACTAAAAGAAAAGTGCTTTCTCTTAAGCGAATTCCTCCATTAAAATGCTTTGTGACGAAATGAATTTCGTGAATGAAAACTATGTCCCACACTATTGAAGCCACGAGTTTTCTTAGATGCTTCAATTGAGGTAAGTAGTCTTGGATTAGATTTTCACTCTCGGCAAATGTTTGTGACATGATCATGCATGAGCGTTTGATCTGTATCTAGGTACACTTAATATGGTCACCATAGTATTGGCTTTACCTAGTTTGGGTCCAAACAGCCGTGTGTATTTGTGTGAGATTATTTGACTTTGATGGAATAAATAAATAAATAAATATTTCGGACACAACACAGAATACCATCTAGTCCCAAACTAAGAAGAGCTTGTGTTATGGGTACTAGACAACTTATATGAATACATATATACATTTTTTTTGTAAATACATACATATCATACAAAGAAAACACCCTAACTCCGAAACAAACATTTGTAAATCATACAAACATTTGATCCGACCCGAGAATCGAACCATCGCAACCTCATGGACAGCAGTCTTACGCGCTTACGCTACCGCTGCGCTACCGAGGCAGTCAAAAACTATGCAAAGACGTGTAAGACTTACGTTGTACTCCTTCATTTCAGATACTATGTCTCTTTCATCGTCCAGTTTCAATTCCATAGAACACTTTGTCAGTTGGCTGGCGAGTATGTACCTGATGACCTTAATAAGAAGCTGGTAGACTGTGATATATATCAGAGCGTAGCTGCTGGAAATGCACTAGCGTGAGTAAATAGTACATTTTCAAAACAATATAAGTATGGGCACCGTAGCACAGAGTCTAGACAGATCTTAGCCGATTAAATAGAGAGACTTACTACCAGCGTGTTGTCGAACGTTTTCATAAAAACCTACTGATATTATATAAGTTTTTTTCTTAAGCAAGATGTAGTTTAAATTCAAGAACAATAACAAACAATATTAATTTGCCAATTTAGTAAAATAAAAATTATGAGTCATTGGAGAAGAGATCCAAGCATGCTAGTTATTAGTAAGTCTCTCTGCCTATGGTTCTTTTATACATATAATGCAGTAGAAGCAGATGAAAACTGGAATTTAGTCATTTGAAATACAATTCATTTCAATACATTAAGATGTTAAAAATTACGTTTTTTTATCTTGTACTTGCAATGTTTTAATATTTATTTCTTGAAATTATCTAAAATACTTGACGCTATCTAAAAAATATGAAAGTAATTATTACTTACAGAAATATGCTCAAAATGGGTTCATCTAAACCTTGGCCTGATGCGATGGAAGTACTCACTGGTCAGCGAGAGATGAAAGCCGATGGCCTGCTGGAATATTTCAGGCCTCTACATGAGTGGTTAAAGGCTGAGAATCAGCGAACTGGTGAATTTATAGGATGGGAGTCGAGTAGAACACGTAAGTATTCTTTTTCTTTCAAGTGTGTTTGGCAAAGATTTTTTGACCCGAGCAAAAGTAATTATTTTACACATTTTAGTGTTAATAATGAATAAGACTCGTACATTTAAGTTTTTGCCACTAAGGCTCTAAATATACCATAAAAATAAAAATAAATAATTATTTTACATTGTTTATTTAAAGCACGAAATAAGGAGTGATTGACGCGCTCAACTCGTAATTTTTTAATTTTGTACTTATATTGTGTGACCCACAAATTGTTTTTCTGAGTCTGTGTGTGTTTTTCATGCCCGATATATTGCCAAGTGCGAGAGTTGTGAAAAGTATTTTCCTATACGCACGCATGCCTTCGGTTGCCTATTTTTTTTAAATACATTTTTACAGTTAAAAATATATTTTTTCAGAATATTGCACAGCGGAACAACGGGCTGCTCTTAGTGCTAAAGAGTCCACGAAACGAGAGACACAAACCACCACTCAGTCGTGACATGTTGAGTACTTATTTTAGTCTAATTTATAGAGGACACAGTATTCATAATAAAATTTTCTAATTAATAACAAAACTTGACTTTTATTTCATAAAGTGAACAAAAATTAATGAGTATAAATAGATGGTTAATTCTATTTTCTGGTGGTACATTTACTTTGCTGGTTTTCATTGTGAATTATACTTTTTTTCAATGACACTTTGCCATCCAATGACACTTGGGTCATATTTTTTATTAAAAAAAAATATATAAATTAGTGAAGTGCGGAGTTATAAATGGATTCCTGAATAATAGGTAAATATATTCGGACCTTAGAATAATTATCAAAGAATCTCTAATAATCTAAACAAAGAAAAAATTGGAATGCAAGAGTTGTTGGTCAGAAACAGAACTCAATCTGTGTCTGTAAAAGTTGTTCTCAATAGCTGTTCAGGTGCAGGTTTATGCTTTGTCGAGTATGTAATAAATATTTTTCTTAAAAGAATTTGCATAAGCAGATTTGTATCGGCATTAATTAAATTTTAAAGTACAAAATACTTAAACACTTTGTTTTTTATTAAGCACTTCGCTCACGTAGTAGTCATTCATATTCAAATCCTTTGAAAACGTGTTTTTTCTGAACTAAACTTTGTTACATATATATCTATATCTCTCTTCGCTAATCGATTAGAGAGGAAATTTTTTACCTAATAAATTTATAACATAACTAGCTGCTCCTTGCGGTGTTATACGCGGTTGTTGTACCTTTACAATCATAACCACGGGTAACAAGGCGGGACGCAGCTAGTCCAAATATCCTTATATCATCAGCTATTTGTCAGTGAAAGTTGCGACGAGATCGGTCAAGCCATTCCAGAGATTAGCCGGAACAAACGGAGTAACAGATAGGCCGACAGACACAAAAATTGGAATAAACTCTATTTTGGTATATGTACCGTGTGCAAAAAGACACTTCAAATTTATTTAATTTAAATTTGTGTAGATTACCTATCACGATACCTGGAAGGAACTGTGGATGATGAGGAGTATCGACACGAAACTAATAAATAACTTGTAACCCGACTGCTTTACAAAAATACACATGTTACCGAAAAGAAAAAAACGCTACACCCTAAATGGATGTCGGATATCAAGATAAAAGTAGCCTATGATCACTTGCTGATATTTTGCTCTTTCCATTGGTGAGAGAATTATCAAAAATGTAAATTTGCATAAATAACTAATCTTTTGCATATATTTTTAGATTTTGAAGCTGAAGTCTCCCGCATACATACATACACCCAAATATCCATACATCCTCACAAACTTTCGAACAAAATTTTGAAAAATTTGCAAGATTATTAGGTACCTTATTCCTGTATGTTTACGATTTTATGAATTTCTGTTTTTGTCAATACAACACTTACTTTTTTGTTTCAGTGGTAAGTACTATTTAATAATAAAAGATTTAATTATTTATTATACTGTTATATACAACCGTGTCGTTCACTTTGATGTTTCGAATCTTTAGTTAATATGAATTTTCGCATATTTGTAATCCAGAACTACTTATACCTGACAGATAATTTCGATAGACGCGAATCTTTGATATCTACTTGACAACAAAGATCCTTAGATAAGGTATTTTATCTTATAGATTCAGTACCATAGCGATAAAGATGCTAAGTCTAGAAAAATGTGTATATAGCAGTAGATTTGCTTATTTTATTTTTAACTAGTTTTTAATGAGCTCTGAAATCTTTCAAGATACATATTAAAGTTTACTTTTCCACAATCTAAATGTTTGGACCCTGAAACAATTATTATTTTACTTTTATTATTACTATTAGCACTGCTGAATTATATCAGACATATAGAAAAATACACATGCAAAAAATTATTGGCAGATACTACATGTTAATGTTTATCATATTACTTATTATATGTTTTAAATTAGAATGGCTAGGCACGTCTCATCATATAGCCGGATTGACGAAAAATACGATAAAGCGCTCAAGCAGACAGATTGTAAATTAGCTTGGGATATGTAACCATTTATGAACATTTGGCTGAGGTACGAAATGAAAAACCTACTCGCTGAAAATGGAGTAGTTATTTTTTAATAGTATAAGAAAACTAAAGTCAGGATTTAAAGAAACTCCCTAAACACTTCACTAAGAAAGACCACAAAACGATCAAAAAGGCACTGTAAGCAGGTGATTAACTATCTGCATTCTACTATCAACTTTTCCCGATGTGTTATTATACCCTGAAGCTGTGTATACTTTGTTAGCTAGTTATGTAGCAAATTTTTGTTTAACGTTAAACAAGCTTTTAGTCGGCCAAACCGTTCAATCAATTCTTCGTGAAAATCATTTATAAGTACCTAAACATGATAAAGTAGGGACATAATAAAACATACAAATGTAATAAGTAAAATTACTTATTGTGATACCTAGGAACACAATAACAACACAACGAATCTTATTGTCATCGTATTAGTAGTTGTCTGCCATAGTATTGTGTGGTACTTGTGAGACCGTGAACGTACGTACATAAAAGTACCTATATTATTTCTCAACACAAGATATCTAGACAGATAGAATAAGGTAAGATTGCGTGTATTGAGGATAAACAACTGTGAGTTATCATGACGATCAAGATTGTTATTCGTAAGAACTACATATAACGCCTTTTGAACAACAAGTATACGTAGTTTGTCGGCGTCAGCGGTCACAGCCGGTGAGTTGCGATTAATATTCTTTTTGCCTGTTACTGTTACCTGCAAAAGGTCAAATTTGAAGAACGGAATGAAATCTTACGTCCCTAACAGTTAAATTATTATTATTAATTAGCTGATCCTGCGAACTTTGTACCGCTATACCTAAGTTTACAAAAAAATATTTTAGAATTTATGTACGCGTCAGGTTTCCACGGGTAATTTTCAGTGGCAGATTGAAAAAATATGACCTTTTCCATTTCTGTATAATTTTCTTCTTTACAAGCTTGCCTTGATAAAAACAAATACATGAAAAAGTAACATCCAATTTGATGCAGGCGTTCGGCAGTTATGCGCGCGTATTTCCGTGATTTATTTTTGTATATATAGATTGCTATTTAATTTAAAAATGTGTATGGGCAAGTAAAATATTGTATGTATCATAAAATGTATCTGTTAATAGTTAATAAGCTTATAAAGTTAAAACTTTCTAAATACAAGTATGATTCAAATCCTCCGAGTCCATGTCCTGTTTTAAAATGAGTTTTTCCTTCATGTATATTATGTAGTTTATATGTCACATTTCATAATTTGTGCATGATTATTTGCTCCGGCTTACTATTAAGTTTTCTTAAAATGCTTTTATTAGCTTCAGTGGTATTTATGTATGTGTGTGTAAGCGTACGCGGTTTGTTCATGTAGCAGACAGAGTCAACATTTATATACACAACACTGTTTTTTCCAACCCCTGAAATTAAAATAGTAGTTTAAAAGTTCAGTTTTTTAAGTTATTAACTGAAAACTCAAATAAAGATACATGTCAACTACCAAAGTCTTTTTGTAATAAATTAAACAGAGATAATAAGTGATAGGCTGCAGCGAGAATAAATCCATATCTTCAAAGTTGTGATAGATATTTAATACCGATCAGATATACCTGAACGCGGACGAGAACTGTTAATAATAGAGAGGAATAGAAGAAATTGTAGGAGAGCTTTGCCAATAAGTGGCATACAGATAGTATTGTCGTTGCACAATAACGGCGTAGAATATGAGAGATATAATATATAAGTAAAATAGTTTCATTGAGATAAATAATATGAGTTACATATGTACTATCTGAAATAAAGGTTAATAATATTATTATAGATGTATATTTGAACACTGTATTTGCACACAACACTTATACGGTTTTGGCCCAGTGCTCTAAATTGTTTATAAATTATTAGTGCAACAGTAGCAGGAACAACAGTTGCTAGTGGACATTTTTTCACGGATATTACTAAAGTTACTGGAAGACAGAGCATATGTAGGGACCCTAGGTGGTTCGACGACCTGCTGAAGGTCGCCGTTGGATGTGGGTAGCACAGGACCGGTTATGGTGGAGAGCATTGGAGGGTTCGGCCAGCCATGAACGTTCATGATTTTTTCTTGTTTAATCTTCTATTAATTAAATCGAGGATTTGCATATACACTGCTAAAGGTAACGTAAAACACGTAAATAATGTTATTATTTTGTAAAGAAATACATCATGGTCCAAGTCCTCAGTACTCCTGGCAACAGCGTTTCCTATGAACCAGATGTTCAAAGTAACGTTTCGCATCGTCACCAAAACGGGTTCCAAGTCACTGGACTTCTCACTTGTAGCTTATTTATATTGCTATAGTCGGCTATTGTCTAATACCCACGTTTGTTGTTGTAAACTCGGGAAATACCACGGGGCGAAGTTAGTCTAAAAAAGTAGCCTAAGGTACTCCTTATATCATCAGCTATCTGCCTGTGAAAACCTCGCCGCAATCGGTCTAGCCGTTCCAGAGATTAACTAGAACAAATTGACAGAGAGATGGACAGACAGACAGACAAAAATTAAAAAAAGTTATTTTGATTTACGTGGCGTGTATGCACGTAAACATGCATTTAGTAAAACACGGTTATTTTAATGTTACAAGCAGACACTCCACTTTTATTAATTTGTTTTTCAACCTTTTAATAATTTAGTGTCTTTTAACTGCAAAGCCGGTGCAACAAGTTGTGTTGTTTACATATAGTACTAAATCTGTATGTATGATTATGTACCTACTTATATTGTATTCCCTATCGATACTATAGTCGTAAGTGATTCAATAGAACTTAAGAATGAAACGTGGCCCAACCTTCACCTACCCAGCACTATAAAGGGCAGCACACACTCATATTTCAGGACCCAGGAGGAAGAAGTGATTTGCCTATGTGTGATAATACATAATCACCTCATCTTCAGAGTGTAACTATTTTTTAAAAGAGACATCTCCCGCCTTTTGAATACATATATCCTGTATCGCGGAGGACTTACTAAAACATATATGAAACGGACACAAAGAACACCTACACTCAGAACAATAATTTGTGGATCACACAAAGTGTCCTATGTGGGATTTGAACTCACAACACTCTGTAAAAAATGTATTATTTCTGTAAATATGTGTATAGAAAAGGATAAATGATATTTGTATTCAAGTAAGGTCATCTTTTTTTTTCAAACTGCAGCAAGCAGAAGAAGGCCTTGTCTTCTATTCTTGAGATCGCCTATATCCTTAAGGATATACAGAGAGACTTCATTGCATTGTAATGTTTTGGATAATGTTATTGGCCTTACTTTAATCGCCAATGACAAAGGGCAGGAAGTTGTCAACAACATACGTGCAGATATTAAAGAGTATTCATATTTTATTGTTTATTTGTTTTACTTTGATAGGATGTACTGACTTGAAAACTTGAACTCCAAAGTAATTTTTTTTACTAAAATAATAAAAACAGATTAATTCTGATATAAAACGAAAAAAAACACAGTGTTACCTGCGGTTGTTGTGGTACCTTAACAACAAGAACCGCAGGTAACGTCGCAGGGCGATGCTGGTCTAATAAAAATGTAGCCTAAATTACTCCTTATATACATTGGAAAGTAACTCTGTCTGTTACATTTTACTGTTATGTATTAAGTTGATGACCGCATAACAAGCCTGACGGGGTCCCTCTATGAAATATTATCGTGGTGCGATGCTTACACATTTAACGAATAAATTTCGTTTAACAAAAGTAACTGTAAAAAGTACCTATAAACGGTATTAACTTGTTAATCCTGTACTTTGTCATTGTGTAACCTTAAGTACTTTAGTTTGTATTTAAACAGGTTTTTTCCATAGCTCTTACTGTCCCATATTCACTACAAAAATAATCCTTGTGAAGTCTGTTCTAAGTATAGTTTCGTGAAAGACGTGTACAAAACAAAAATGTAGATTTGTCTCACATTTCGACTGACAATGTTTTGTTACGCTTGTCGATATTGTATAAGCGTCTGTCGGTACAAATGTTGGATAGTGTATGCAATAAAGATTCAGTTTTATTTTTATTACGTAGACTATATCTTAAAAAAAAGAAACAATGCCCTCTAACATTCCTTCATTTTTAGCCGACTATGACGAAGCCGATATAAGGCTAATGGTTTTGGCAGTCTATGTATGTTTGAATGTTCCACTGAAGCGCCTAAAATACTAAAACCAATTTAATCGAATGAGCTGTCAATATATTGGTTGTAGTTCTATTAGTTTTTCTTGTAAGTTTTTTGTCAACCCCTCTTGGTTTTATGCCAAATCATTTAATGTAGGGTAGGTTATTGTAGTATACACAAAAGGTAATCAAGTTGTACTTATTACGTAAAGAAATTGTGCCCGCCAACTAAAATACATAGATCTTTTTAAAAAAGTTCGTTCATTCCACTCAATTTTCTTCCAAATAAATGAATGATCTCTTAACTTCTCAGGCAGTGCATGCTTCTTAACATATATTTAAAATGCAAAATACCAGAATAATAAAATTAAAAATATTTTAATAAAAAAATAATTACTACATTTTACATAATACTGTTCAGCAATTTTGAGACGACGAATTTTTTTTCACACAATAACTTTAAGATCCTACATAATGACACGACGCCAAGTCATTTACATAATAATTAATATTTTTAAGCTTGGACACCGAGTTTCAGTATGCGGAGAGATAACGTTTGCTTTGAGTGTATTCTAGACAATTTTATTTGGTTAAAATGCCTTGTGGATATTTCAGTCAGACGACTAAACGAGTCCTATTTGTAAGTTTACCTTGCATTTTTTTCAGTTTCTTTATTTCAGAAGTTTTCTAATTATATTCTGCAAGTAAAACTTGGACCACTTCTCGAAGTGTTTAAAAGAAATAGTTTTATGAATGAAAATAAGCCATCAGCTAGTAGTTGTTTTAAGTAAAAGAAAACATATTTAAAATGAAGTAGTGATCCTCCATGAAAATTAGAGCATGGAGGCTATTACGGATAACACAAGAGTATTTACGATTTACACATTAATACAGCCTTAGTTATCATTATAAACAGCCTTCAGTAGTCCACTGTGGAATATAGGCCTCGCCTTCGAAAGGAGGTTTTGGCCTACTATGCTACACTGGCCAGTCTGGTTCTTATAGTGTTTGTTTCAGGTTTTTCATAATTTATTCTCTCATCCACCTCCTACAGGCGGCAATGATATGTATTCTCAATTCGTCTAAGACTCCTGTAAATCATGTATATGATGTTTATTTTAAATATGCCAAATTTAACGTTATTCCGTTAGCAAGATTTTATTAGCTATGCGTACTTAGAATTCTACCTATACGTTTTGAAGTAGTTGTCAGCCACCTGGTTGTCCAATCAAGCGAATCCATAGTTACGTATACAAAGCCGCTTGTCTTTTATTATATTCGATTGGTTTATAAATAATAATATTGTATAACCGATTTGTTTGATTTTGAATCGAATCCTTGACATGTTGTTTTGTAAAAGTTTTTACACACAAACTGTGATATTTAGGCATTGGAATGCACTAGTTCTAGTCAATATCGTTTGTTAAATCGTGGAAGCTTGTAAGTAAAGTGTGTTTTGTTATAAGTGTGTTAAAATATTTTATTGTTGACGCGACAGCGACTGCTTCGGTGGTGCAGTGGTAGAGTATGGATATTTGTTTCGGAGTTTGGGTGTTTTCTATGTATAATAAGTATATATTTACAAGAAAAAAGTATAATATGTATTTAAATCAGTTGTCTAGTACCCATTACACAAGCTCTGCTTTGCTTGGGACTAGATGGCGTTTTGTGTGCGTTGTTACCTCATTTAACAGCCACTAATCGAGGGGTGTTAAATATCGTAAACTGACATTTCTGTGTATTTTTTTTAAATATTTCGGACATTTAACGTACACCGCAATCTGGTCCCAAGCTAAGCAGACAACTGATATAAATACATATTATACATTTTTTGTAAGTACATACTTATTATACATAGAAAATACCCAAACTCCAAAACAAATATCCATACTCTACCACTGCGCCAACGAGGCAGTCGCTGTCACATCAATGATGTCATTTTAATGTTTACATTTGACTTGTTATTGTCTTTTAATACAAACATAATGTTTTCAAAGACTCATCGAATAAATGCTCGAATAATAAGCATAATAAAAAAAACTACCTTCATTTGAAGCAATTTTTACAGTATAATAATAAAAAATACCAGAATTTATGGTATCCTGACATTGTAACGTTATTTTGAATAAATTTAAATACAGTTGCACTCGGTGATTAGAAACAATCATCGAGGGTAAGCAACGATTGCGCGGTCAGTACCTGGATGGGTGACCGCTGGTGGCATGTTACCATGAGCGTCTCCGTGATTCGTAGGTTACGTTAAGCAGTCGGTCCCGGTTGTTATCATACGATAACAGTCGTGAAGCTTAGTTGGAGGCCTTCGGGTGGCTTAAAAACATCCAACTGCAAGATTTACGTAGCCACAACGTATTCTTGCCAGTCCACAACCCGCACTTGGCCAGCGTGGGGACGTATGGCCTTAACCCTCTCCTGAGAGGAGACCCGAGCCCAGCAGTGGGACATTTTGGGTTGTTGTTTATTTGTTTGTTTAAATACAGTTTAATGAAATAACGAGGTAGGCTCGAAGATACCTAGTTACATACGTACAACGTTATATGGTCATACAACTTATAAGTCAGTTTAGGTAAAATAGTCTTGAATTTAATCGATAAATTAATAAGCAATGAATAAAGTTGCATATAACAAATATAATGGTGTTGAATATGATACAAGGAAAACTTGCGCATTGAGAGCACAACTTGTAATATTTATTACATTAGTATGTTTATGTATTTATTATTTACGTATTTTAATACTTATACTTATTATAATATTCATTACATTTGTATTGAGATCACCGATATCCATCCAAAGTTTGCCTTTTAACAAGAAGATTATTGACCCTCGCTTGTAAGATTAGAATGTTGATGTACTTGTTCGACAGTTATAGAATCTATTTATTTATATATACGATTAAAGCAGTAAACACTAGCTTTAGTTATTAACAGATAAGAAAATTATACCTTAATAAAAAGGTGCAATGCTTACAACATGTAATCAAATCCATTATTATCATTATAATTCGAAAAACTGCGAAGTAACAAGATTTTGATTTAAATATTAACCATTTCTAGATGATAATGAAGATCATCGGAGAGCTCGCCCTTGTGGGCGCTATTGCATCAGTTTTTATTGTAGCTGCTCAAGGCTTGGCAGCTGAACGAGCTGCAGAAGAAGCAGCTGGCAGGGAATACATGAGAGTTTTAGATGAGCGAACATCTAAAGCAAGAAATAGGAGAACCATAGCATCCTGGAACTACGAGAGCAACATTACAAGCTATAACGAGAACATTAATGTAAGTTTTTATTTATGTTTCGCAGTTCAAAATATAGTGAAATCTATGTCAGCATAGAAATTAATTTTTAGAACGTATTTAATTAGTTAACACTTTTAAAATACCGATTAGGTAATTAATAGTTATCTTGTCTCGTCATCGGTATCATTATTTATATAATTATACTTAAATAATCTATTCTGGGTCAGAGTGGTCTTTGAGTACTTTTTATGAATTTTCAAAGATTCGTGCGACATAGAACTGAATCTTGGCGTGGGAGGTGTGTTTTTTAATAAAATCGTTAAATCGTAGACCCAGCTTTATGTGCGAGGTATGTAATATTTTTATGGTCGTTGAAAATATAGATTGAGATCCAGGTCACCCAAGGCTTACGTCATTTTAGGAAAGATGAAACTTTTAGGATCGGTCTAACATGAGCTCAGAAAAGAATGGATACTCGCTAAGCTGAAAGGACTAATGCTGAATACGATGATTTATTACAGTAGGTAGAAAAAAATTGTTTGTGAAATTGTTGTGTTGTTAGTGTTTAATTGTGATGATTTAGTAACAGGAAGAGCATGTAATTTTGTGTAAAATATGTTTAAAAATTATAATAATATTACTAATATAACCCTGAAATAATTAAATTACGTTTATTAACATAAATTATAATTCTAATTTTTGAATAAAAATCTTAAACTGATTGTATTTATATTTAATTGACGTTTTGTTTGTGATATTTTACTATGCATTAACTTGTATGTTTTTGCTTATTTATATTTGCTACAATGTAATGTATGTAAAATACACCATCAAAATTTGCACACTTGAGAAAGGTAATAAATCAGCGTAACTATTATATGTATCAAGATAGCTTTGTGCCTACCTGTTTTATGCATATAAATGATTTGATTTGATTTGAAAGGATACTAAAATGTGACAAACGCATATATTTCAATATCAAATACAAATTAGGTATTCACTTTTTGTATCTGCCTTCACTCGAACAGAATAATAAAACATTTTATTTTATTTATGCATTACTTATAAAGGAGAGGCCTATGTTCAGTATCAGACTACTAAAGGCTTCTGATGGTAATGATGACATATTATAACATTATCTCCTGATTGACGTTTTCTGTAGACACAGTACAACATTAAAATTTTCATGTTTTTTCTTTTCATCTTTGTCTTTAGTCTTCTTGCTTACCTTCTAAACTCAGGTAAAAAAGATCTATCTATTAAGGTAACAGATAAATAGAATTTACAGATAACAGTATTTTAAGATATTGTATGTATGTTTTAGCATTATTTGTTCTTGCCTTATAATTATATTCTACTTTTGTTTTAGTTGCAAACTGCTTTAGAAGTAGCAGAAGAACAGAAAGAACACTGGAAGGAAACTATGAGTTATCTGTGGCACGAGTACGAGGATCCAGACTTGAAGAGAATGTTTGAGAAATATTCTAAGTTGGGAACAGCTGCTTTGCCCGAGGATTTGAATGAGAGGTTACTCCAGGCAGTTAGTAACATGCAGTCAAACTACGCGAAAGCCACTATTTGTGATTATAACGACAAAACTAAGTGTGACTTGCATGTGGAGCCAGGTAAGATAATGGTAATCTAATTGACAGTCATAAGTCCTAATATTACGCTGTAACTAAGCTTTTATGATAATAAATATTTAGACGTCTTTATTGTCAAATAAACAAACCATTTTAGTAAAATTCGGCGATATTCTTAGCTCTCTGCCAAATCACTGCATTCCAGATTCGAACCCACGAGCATGTATATTGTTTGCTGATTACTGCTGCTGCTTTTAATATCGATAACTTTATAATATAATATAAAAACATACTTTGGATGCATCATCGGTTAATACCCTACTCCATTGTATAGAGTATTGACATCTTCATTGATATACAAACATTATACAACATTTGGTTTATTCAAAAGTTTATTAAAAAAATCAAGCGAAAACAAAATATGTTTTATTTTATCAATACGCGTTTTCGTGTGTTAGAACTCATGTTTTATAATAATTCTATTCGATTTCCGTTTCTAAGTATATGTATTTGAAATTAAATTGGTGTTCAAAGGCGATTGTTTCTTATTCGAAGAATGTTGCAGTAATTTAAAAGCTCTTCTTACTACTATTTCAGAGGTGACAAATATTTTTGCTACAAGTAACAATGCAGAAGAACTAAAGCACACTTGGCTCGAATGGCACAAAGCTGCTGGTGCAGTGTCTCGCGGCAATTTTACCGAGTACGTGGCAATGTACAATGAGGCTGCTAAGTTAAATGGTATATATTATTTTTTATAATTAGAAATGTTTAATTAAATTATCTTTCTTCTCTTTCTCCGATTTCATTTTACCAAACTAGGTTAGGGTCAGCTTAAAGTCTGCTGGGATCCGGCTGAACTTTGATTTTTTACTTCTATTACTAACTACTATCAAACTATCAAAATCAAAGTACGAGCTTATATTGAATTTCTATAGAAATACTGTTAGATATTTTCGGGTAGGTACTACCGAATTTACACAAGTTTCAATTTTAATAATAAGTATAAGATTTATAAATTTAAGTCATTAACAATGAAAAGATTTTGCCATAACCACACACTACTAAATACTACACTTAATTAGGAGGTGTTAACAATAAAACCAAATAACGATTGTGTAAATCTATTAACAATGTATAATAGAATCCTCATTTTCTGTTACTATTTTAGTAAAATCACTATTTATGTTAGAATCAAGAAAATCAGGCTAATAGCCGAAAATATCACCTAATTATTTTTAATCAGTGCATCATCTAAGAAGATAATATTATACTGTCAAATAAGCTAAGTCTGGTTAGATTGAAGCGTCTAAAATGTACTTATCAGGATTTTTCTAAATTTACACATCATCTTCGTTTTCAGGGTATGATAGTGTAGCTGAGTGGTGGTTGGGCGAATACGAGGAAGCAGATACTGAAGACCAATTTTCAGATCTTTGGGCTGAAATCAAACCACTGTACCAACAAATACACGCTTATGTGCGAAGGCTTCTGAGGATAAAGTACGGTGAAGATGTAGTCTCAGCTAAAGGACCTATTCCTGCGCATTTGTTAGGTAAAACTGAAATATTTTGACCAATTTTCTTAGTCACTGTCCCTTGTTTTTATACTACCTTCTTTATGTTAGGTATGCATGGAAAACAGCTAGGTAAATTTCTTGTGAGAAATGTGTATTAATTTTAAAATTTAATTTCAGGTAATATCTGGGCACAAACCTGGAATAATTTAGAGAAATTCAGCAGGCCGTATCCTGATAAACCAGAAGTTGATGTAACGGCTAATTTAGTTGCTCAGGTACTAAGGATATTATATAAAATAAATTCATTACTATGGGTATGGATTTCTTATATTGGTAAAGTCAGACTATGTAAAAAGAGGCCACTATTCAGACGCCAGTTTACAGATGGAATATTTCAACGTGTACAATATAGACTAGAGTTATTTATTTATTTATCTTTATTGTACACACTTAATAGATAAAAAAAAGAATTACAACATACAAATGTGACGATTGGCGGTCTTATCGCTCATGGCGATCTCTTACAGACAACCTTAATACGGATAATTTGATGACATTAATAAGGGTACCAGTAGTAGGGTGCACAAATCTCAGATCTGTTCAAATGCGAATATTTATAAAAAAAAAAACACCAAAGTTATTTAAGATCACATATAACTTAAAAAACGTGAATGTCAGTTCTGAATAATGTTTACGTTTGCTTGAAAAGCATCAACGTTTTGGTGCATTGAGCACTATCTACTGCGTTACAAAAAACTCAGACTTTAGGTAGGCTAAAGATAGATAACCAAAATTTGCAAAGGGTAAGTTATATTGTTCGCGAATAAACTATTCCTTATAATAAGCGTTCTAGCTTTGTTTGTATTGATAGCTTGTTAGACGGCAAAACTAATGACAAAGGGATCCTGCGTAACGCCTCACTTCTAGTTAGGTTTTACTGTTCATATAATTTTCTCACCACAGGCTAAATATGAAAATAATTTAATAAGGAATAAAGTCCAAAAACAAAAAGAGAAAATAAATAGTTTATAAATAAAAATTAAACTTATTCAAAAATAGGCAGATAAACAAAAATTGTGTTTTAATAACTTTTTAACGTTTTCAGTCGGCCAGTTGTACACTTTACTAGCAACCCATCCCAGCTTTGCACGGGTTTATTACGGAAAATATAGCCCATGTTTTTCTGAGATGTGCAGCTTATTTTTTCTGACGTCTTTAACAAATGTCGTTATATTTTAGCCAATGTTCTTAAAAATTTAACAAACTATATATAAGAAAATCTTCCTCAAGAATCATTCTGTGTGTTGTGTGTGTCTGTGTGTTCCCGTTTGCAGATAAATAATATATTATTTAA
Source organism: Hyphantria cunea (assembly GCA_003709505.1). Classification (NCBI taxonomy): domain Eukaryota; kingdom Metazoa; phylum Arthropoda; class Insecta; order Lepidoptera; family Erebidae; genus Hyphantria; species Hyphantria cunea. The sequence continues at coordinate 2,845,688 of PKRV01000173.1, read as the reverse complement.
TTCTGTCACAGAACTATACAGCTTTACAAATGTTCAAAGTAGCAGACGAGTTCTTCACGTCACTAGGTTTGATTCCTATGCCTGATCTATTTTGGGAACGCTCGATAATAGAGAAGCCCGATGATGGACGCGACTTGGTGTGTCATGCTTCAGCTTGGGACTTTTTTGACGGAGAAGACTTTAGGTAGGTTGAACAAAAAAAATCGAATATTGTAAGACGCAGTAGCAACTATATGCACAATGAATTGCATAGACCCCAAACTTCCAATTGGTATATTAATGTAACTGCTTACAAACAAATCGATATTATTTAAATACATATTCAACTAATATGCGAGTTTATTCTATTTTAAAATGATTATTTCAGGATCAAACAATGTACTGTCATCACTGATGCTTTCTTCAAGACCACGCACCACGAAATGGGCCACATTCAATACTACCTGCAATACAAAGATCAACCCGTTATTTACAGATCTGGCGCTAACCCTGGTGAGTGTGTTCCTATAGTAATTAAGTGACCCTCTGTAGCGCAGTCAAAGTACAATGTGAATCGAGTGTATATATTTATTTAAAAACAAGTAGACGATCTTCTCTATTCCATACATATAAAAGAATTTAAGCCAATAATAACCTAAAAACGTAATGTAATGTAACACGTGCATTGTCAAACTATTTACAACAGGCCTAGTATTTTTTTAACCAAATTTTTTTTGATTATTCATAAACAATTTTCAGTAAAACCATCTCTTTTACTTTGTTAAGTGTATTGTTAAATATTTTATAAAAGTGGCCATATTTATAAAGTTGCTATATATATATATATACTATGACTAATCAGCAAAATATTTGTTTAAAAAATCCTAGGCTTGTTGTAACCAAAAACGTCTTCTTTATCAGGATTCCATGAAGCTGTCGGTGACGTCATTGCTCTATCTGTTGCTACACCAAAACACTTGAGAAAGATGGGACTTTTACAAGACGGACCTGATGACAACGAATCAAATATTAATCAACTTTACAAAATGGTAAAATAATATTAATATTACTAACATTTGGTAAATTAAATTATAATAAAAATTCCAATTATCGTGGTTGGCTCTCACGAGGGCTATTCATGATTTATTTAAGTTATACTTCATATCTTAAGAACTATAAGAATAGTAGTTTTAATTTTGGGTTACTCCTTTATAATAACGGACTTTTTTTTAAACTAATACAAATTCACACACACCACATATCACCTTCTGATTTGATCGAAACTAGACAGTGCCTATGCGAAAAGTATCCAGACTCTTGATTCACATACAATAATATTTTCAAGTCAATATTTATTATTGATCAATTAAAATCAGATACAGGAGAAGATCATAAGATCGCACTCCTAACACGAGTATTTGTTCTGGGTGGGTCTCGAATACAAAATCTCTGGGTTTAGGAGTCAGAATTGCCAACCACTCCCCAAACAGACATGTCAAGTTGACAAATACTTATAAATCCACATATACATTTCAGGGTCTGGAAAAGATTGTTTTCTTACCATTCGCCTATCTTCTTGACTTATTCCGTTATGGTGTCTTCCGTGGTACCACTACAAAGGACGACTATAACTGCCACTTTTGGCAGCTGAGGGACACCATTCAAGGTATTGAGCCACCAGCGCCAAGGTCCGAAGATGATTTTGATCCTGCTGCAAAGTACCATGTCTCTGCTGATGTTGAATATGCAAGGTGAGTACTTTAACCTTTGGGATCAACGACTGCATGCGATTGTTTGAAAACAATGGCATATATAAATGACCTATGCGTAGTTCACTCATGTTATAATATAATAAGTAATAGTTTTAAAGAATCGAATAGAGAATGATACCAGAGTGTATAATTACCATATCGCAACCAATTCAATTACCCACGCTTATGTCCTTTACCAGTTTCATTAAATTACTGATCGATAATTTGCATTAGATTAGCACAAATGGGAGGGCTCTATCGCGGCGGTACAACCCTTCTAAAACGATGATAGCATTCGTACTGTCCTGTTTCATTGACAAGTGCGAGACCGGTGGCCCAATGATGCAATAGGCAGCCATAGTATGAGTCACCACGCTGCATTGTTATATTGTCTGCATTTGTAATGAGTATGGTGCCCACTACACTCGGATTCCGTACATGCTTTCCACCTGGCAAAACAGAATCACTTTGGTAGGCTCATATACGCGTAAAACTAAACCCTTGCTGGGCACATCAGGTTTTTCATGCAAGTTTATCACTTAAGCTGCAATTAAAAATAAATTCAAAAGTATTACTCTAACTGCCCAGTGACGTAGTGATATAAATGATCACTTCACCCTTTTCTACTGCGCTGTGCAAAACTGAGTGTTTTGGGTAGTCTCCGAATTGTTATTCTGAGTCTGGGCATTCTTTGAGTCTATACCACTCATGGCCATAAAGCCCCGCTCGATACATTGACGTTTAAAAAGCATACTTTAACTTTTTAATATTATAATGATAATGAATTATATTCTTGTATGTATTATACTGAATTCAGTTTTTCTTGTTTCTAGATACTACATCTCGTACATCATACAATTCCAATTCCATCAAGCTTTATGTCAACTTGCCGGTGAATACAATAGTGATGATACTTCACAATTATTATCCAACTGTGATGTCTACCAGAGTATTGAGGCTGGACAAGCGTTAAGGTACGGGTTTATTTTATTTTTAATGACGAACCACTTTCGAAAAAATAACGGATTATGTACATACAGCGAGCATATTTTTATTTTTGTAATTATTGGAGTGATTTTACCATAGCCATAGCGTAGTCGGTAGAGTGCCAGTATATGATTACCCTTTAGTTTTAAGTTGATGCATTTATAAAGAACTTGCTTTTACGCGCGATTTAAATTATAAGTATTGATTAGGTAAACACTAATTATCCTTCGGTCTATATCCACATTATATTTTATTGTATAATTAGTATTTTCATAGAATTTATAAATAATTAGAATCTATTTCGAAGCAGTACTTCTAAAGAATAGTCAAATACGGTTTGACACTATAGATATTCAGTATAAAAAAATGGCAAAGTATGTGTAAATGGATAGATAGATAGATCGAGTCTCTACGAAGGTTTTTAAAAACTTTATTAATTAATGAAACTTATAAAAAATTGTACAATGGAAATTTTTAATATATGTATTTAATTTGGCACCACTTTTCTTTGATTTTATTCTTGCTTTTAGTAACATGCTGTCACTGGGATCATCAAAACCCTGGCCCGATGCAATGGAAATATTAACTGGCACGAGGAAAATGGACGCGAGCGGTGTATTAGGATACTTTAAGCCTCTTCATGACTGGTTGAAAGCAGAGAATGAGAAGAATGGAGAGTTCGTGGGTTGGGAACCTAGTACAGTCCGTAAGTGTCCCACAAGCAGTCCTTAATTTAAATATTAAGCTACAACTATTAGCTTAGTAAACTAACAAAATTATTTTAGCGTGCTATTTCCGCACTTAGCTTCTTGATTGGACCATTAACGTGGGTTGGTCATCTTCCTACTCCAACCATCACTGATTACCCCAAAAGCTCAGCAGCCTTTACAGGTCACTACAAATTTTCGAGAGTGATGTTGAGTGTAAGATTGCCGTTGGACTGCCACACTTTTACATTTTGTGAGAAGTGTTGCAGCGTTTCTTCAGCCTCCATACATCTCCTGCACAGAGAGTCAAGAACTAACGACATAATTTATAGCTTAAGTGTCGAGATGGCAGAGTAATCAATTGAAATTCTGAGGCTTATTAGTCTGTGCTCATGAGTTCCACTCACTAAAAGTGGAACTATGCTTGAATATATGCATAGGCTTCGTTTTATGCATTATAATATATTATGAGTTCAATTTTACATCTTACTTATCTCCAACTTAAAGCAGTTAAGTTTTGAAATAAAAACTTAAAAGTAAAAACTCATTCCTAAACAAACAGGATACCTAAATAACAATAGAATAGTCATATGTATTGATAGGAAGGTATGTTTTACTTGAGCGATGCCTATGTCTAGCAGTAGACATCTTAATTGAGGTTATAATGATGATGATAAAGAAGAAAGAACGCTGTGAAAACGCGTCCAAATTGAGACTGATCTCTTTTCAGTTTCATAAACGTTTTAATACGTCTCTATGTATATTTTTACAGCAAATAAAAATAATTATATATAATAAATTAGTTTATAGATAGATTTACTTCTGTTGTAGTTAGATTTTATATTTTCTTCTAAGTCCAAACTAAGCATAACCTGTATGCCTAGTTTAGACTCATTAAGTGTTATGGCGAAGTATACTACTTATCTACAAGATAAATATGTGTTTATGTGATATTAATAAATATTATTATTTTAGCTTACTGCACAGCTCAACAGCGAATGGATATGGAGTCTTCAGGTTTCAACACGAGACTGAAGAAATACGCTTCTCTTAACTGAAACTGATCAAACGTTATTTATGTTAATATAATTGTTTAAAAATTGTGTTTTATTTTTATTGTTACTACTATATATTGTGACTAAAATATATACTAATAGTATTTCCGGAGAGAGTAAGTGGTTTACTCCTTCAGGCTCTATTGAAGGACAAAGGCATCTAGACACTCGGTGTTGTACTCTGTATTGTATATCTGATACTAATGTTAAAAATTTGAAAGTAAGTCTGCTTGTTTCGCTTTTACGATTTAGATTAGATGAAATTTAATATGGAGGTTGTTCATTCTTGCGGAAGGACATAGGCTACTTTTACCGTAATAGCCGACATACACGCCTGCGGCAAAAGCTGATTATAACAAATTTAAATCGGAAAAGGTAATGAAATTTCTAGTCGATCGATATAGTAATCGATAAAGAAGTTTCGTCATCATTATCTCTTTGACTTGAGTTCTACAAACAAACTTGAGCTTCAAACTTGTTACTATAACTTACCGATTAAGAAGAATTATACGACCGATATTCAAATTCAACTCATAACAATTGGCCACATGCATTTTTTATCGCCCCGTTTAAGACGAATTATATTATATCTATAAATATGACATGTTTATACCAAGTAATCTATTATTGTATTTACCAAACGCGTATATAATTGGTATTATTCTATATACAAGATTTCAAAACTATTAGTTAAAAAAAACAGAACTAAAAATTAAACTGTCATCCCTTCGAATACTTATTAACTAACTTACAGTTAAACTCGTCAATGAGGAAGTAGAAAAATAATTTAAATCACTATATTTTTAAATCGAGTACATATTATGCAGTTGATCACGTCAGTATACAACTTTTCAATGTATTTGCCAAAAAAGTAATACTCTGCCTGATAGAAAGCATGACAGAATCCAAGACTAGCATGTAGTGGTGGTCACCATACCCATTGCGAATGCAGACAATGCAAAAATGCAGGATGATCTCCATCCTTTATCGTCGGGCATCCGGTTTAGCACTCACCTTCGAAATACGACAGCAAGAATGCTGTCTTTTTAAGTAAGGCTTCTGTGAGAGAGTAGTACAGCCGCGGTCGAGCCCGCCCGTGACGTCATAGACTATCAAAGACCATTTTATTGACTTCTAAAACATTATGGTGGTATCATTATCAACAGACTTATATAGTCTACTACTGGACATAGGCTTCTTCGTAGAAAGACGCATATGTTACACAATACTGCCAATGATGTTTAAGTGGTATATACTACTTAGTTACTTTAATAATTTTTTCTAATTAAATAATGAAAAGTGACACTTTAATTTTCATATCTAGTAAAATTAATTAAACACTGCACTAAACACTATACACAGATACAGTAAACATAAAAGATATTTAGATTAAATTTAGATAAAGATCAAAACTTAATCTAAATATCGAATTCGTTAGAACCTGTTTTAATAGTTTTCAATGAGGAAAAACCTGAAATGAGATATTAATTGAGAAAGGATGATTTGCAAAATTCAAGTACCACATAACCTTTTTTATTTTAAACCATTTAAGTGAATATATACATACACAACTGAAAAAAAATCAGCCACCTCAAACAATCATTTACATATAAACAGAATGTTTATATACTTTAATGCTCTTTTCTCTCAGATTTGCAAGTCGACGTGTATATTTTCTTTAATGTATGAGACCACGCATAACTTCTTACAGAGTAAACAGATTTTAATAATTATTTTTGTATTCGAAAGGGTATCCTTCCGAAGTGGTCCCATTACCACCATATCAGGATATGATGATGGGACCCCAAGGAAATCGAGTGTTTTCCACACTCAAATTTTATAGACACGAACTATGTTTTTCATATATTTTCTAAAGCTAGTACGGTAGTTACATATAGCGGTCATAATTTCAGAACGATAAGCTGATGATGGAAGATATAACTCCTTAACGGTTAGGATTTGGCAGATAAATCTTTAAGTGTCATGTGTATGTATCTTACCTTTAGAGCTATTCTTTCAAGTTATTTAGGTGAGCTATTGACAGAAGTTATAATTCCTCAACGGTAAGGCGTTGGAAGATAATCCTGTTAGTTTTATACATACCTCCATCATCATTCTAACTTGAAATTATATAAGTATGGATCTGTATCTATACTTATATAATTTCAAGTTGATGACCTTATGATAGAAGGTAAAACTCCTTAGCAGTTAGGGATTAGAGGATGATATGATGATATCAAACGCATGCATCGACATTAATTTGTTTATCATTCAGTAATTCACATGAGCGAATGATAGAAAGTAAAGCGATAAGGGGTTAGGGGTGATTCTCTAAATACCAAATACACGAATAGGGCTTTGGTTGTATCCTTTTAAGTTATTTAGGTGATCTAACAGGTAATGTTAAGAGATAGATGATACTTTAATATACCGAAAATAACAAAAAAACATTTCTTAAGTAGCCTTACTACGTTCATAAATTAATGTAAGTATACCTACGTAATTTTAAATCGGCGCCAAACAATCAATGAAAAAAGATCACTAAATTACCTTGAATTTAAAGAAATAACCAAAATCTTCAGCAATAAACATAAAATGCGCTTTCCGACCACTAGCAACGACCTGTGCCCTCATGTGTTTGCCAGTTCGGGTTGCTGTCTCGCTGACTTTAACTTCGTGAACGATCTGCATTTTCCGGCGAAGGGGTATCTTGATATTAATTAATTTGCTTGCTTGGCGCCGACTCAAAATTACGTACATTTTCAGTTTTTTCGAAGGTTTAATTTTTTGTTTCAAGTTAGTTACGTTACTTTTAAGTAAGTCCTACCAAATGTACAAAAAATTAACAGCCTTTTACAGTCCACTGTTAGGGCCTCTTCTTAAAAAAGGATGTTGAGACTTCACCCAATACCGGTGTTAAAAGAGGCATTAGAAGAAAACCAGTATATTAATTGGTAACTTGTTTGTATAAAAAATCCTTCTGTAGTAAACATAATTTTTTTTTGTTTATTTTTTTTTTCATCCCCGTCCTTCCCACATTTTCGTAATTGCCTACTGGTAATTATAACAATTATAGAACCTGTTTGTTGAGCTGTTTGGTTTAAAAACACTTAGAGTAATCAATAAACTGAAATTTATAAGTGCCTGCTGGTCATGTTGATCTTAAAGATGTAGTTTACTGTAGTAATAATAACTAGAGCAATTTAAATATTGAACATAAACATCTTCTATCTATACTAGTTATCGGCAAATGGCAAGGCTATAATTAAAACCATGGAAATTTACCCGTAAATTTGATGAAGTTACAAAAAGCAAGTATAAAAAGTTTACAGTCGTTCGCCGACCTATATCCTTATTTAAGGTAAAGTAGACTACACGTCGTGGAATTAAATTATCTGTATTCAGTGTAGTACCGTACAGTACCTTAAATTTCCATGTTACAGTAATATTACCTATATACGTAAAAGTGACAAATCATGCAACTCCCAGACAGAGTAAAACGCCCTCAATGGCAGGAAGTCACACAATAGATCTGGCGTAACGCACATCCGTGACCTCATCAAGTGACAACTACTTTGTGATATTGTGAAAAGATTTGTTACTCGAAACATAAGCAGTATCCTACTTATCTACCTTTTCCTAAGAATTCATGTTTGTGTCTATATCTTAATACTACCCACTACCTGCATTATTTAAAAACTGTAAATATGGTGGGAGATATATATATTTTAGCACAAACAGGAGTACCTCGGCAATAGAAACAAAAGGCATTAAGCAATATTTACACTTTCTGATGCTATCGCGACCTCAGGTTGAACCGGCTTTAGCAATTTATAAACTCTCTGATTCAGGGAGTTTATAATGTAACTTTGGAGTTGCAGGTCTCCTTGAGCGGTGGTGGTCATTTACCATAAGGTGGCCCGTATACTTTATTAGTTACCTTATTAAATATGTATTTATTTCGAGAATTACTGACTGGGGTCATTTTGGCAGCTAAAACATAAAAGTATCGAAACAGAATGTTCTGCTGTCAAGACACAAACGTAATCAAATTGCTCTCATCCGTCAGATTAAGCATAAACCGGAACACATTGAGTAGGTAATATATTTGAGACAAAAACATTAAATCAATGTCTTACCTATATAATATTTTATTTAAGATAGTTCATTTGTTCGCGTTGGGAAGAATTATCGCTACACCCATTATTATGCTAACGACATTGCATCTACTTTTTGTATTCTATTGTACGTAATTTTATCAATAAAAAATGTTATTAACAAAATTGATTCTTTTTTCATTGATTTTTCCTATTTATATTAGTAACAACCTGAATATTTTTTTATACAACCTTAGCTATGTGAATGATATGGTGCTTCTCAACCCCACGATAAGAGGCTTATGGCGATGTGTAAAAAGTTTACAAGACATCGTAGCTAATATACATCGTTGAAAGGACTAATATGGTAATATTTAGGTTTGAAAAGGGGTCTGATATCGTTGTCAGTCTGTTTTTTGTCTGACAGCATAAAAGTCGAAGAAGCTAGGTAACTTGACAGCGATATTGAGCGTCAACAGAGGGCCTTATGTGTTGTAGGCAATATGATCATTAGGAAATATTGTAAGTCTCCCCTAGCTGTTAAAGCGAAAATGTTTCGCTCCTATACAACAACAAAATGTTTTGGCAACTCAACTGCCACATTTCATATTCCTCTACTAGCATAACTTTCATAAAAATAATGTTTTTGCTTCACGTGTATTATAATAATACGTTGACTGCTTCGTTTGTGCAGTAGTAGCGTTCGAGACTGCTGTGCATGAGATCTCGGGTTCGATTCCGGTCGGACCAAATGTTTGTATGATCTGCAAATTTGATGTTTTCTATGTATAACATGTTTGTATATACTTAAAAAAAAAATATATATGCATTTAAATCAATTATCTAGTACCCATAATATAAGCTCTTGTTAGTTTCGAAATAGATGGCGTTGTGTCATAGATTATATATACAGATTATATATTAGTAGGATGTGTGAGTGTTTTGAATATAGAGCATCAAGCGACGTCATGCTATGTAAGTGTATTATGATTACAAAACAGCACAAAGAAAAAAAAGACTATTAAGATTAAATAATACCACGATGACATAACACTAAATTCATGATTGATCGGATATAGTTATCTTCAATCAGAGGACTACAATAAGTGTCCATTAATGGATACTCCTGTTCAAAAAAAATGTTTAAGTATATAGAACAGGTACCGACACCTATCTTATAGAAACTAATTATTGCTTAATATTATATTTAAATTACATATAAAACTTCCTTAAGGCTTTCCTAAGAACGGTGAACCAATGTCTAATGTTATGTGAATAATAAGATAGAATCTTTTCGCTTAAAAATAGAAAATTTATTGGAAAACGTACCCATATCTATTGGATGTTTGTTAACTCACCAAATCAGTCAGTCAATCATGGAGGACTGGCTGATGAACTATAAGAGATAAGAGCCAAGTGCGATAGTCTTGAGACGATTTAGTTTATCATTCTCTACTCATATAGAACAAGGATATTTTGAATAAATTAAGTCTATCAAGTATTTCTAAGTGAGGACTCATTTATTATATGCAGAGGAAAAGTAATGCTTAATAAATAAACAGTAATTATTTAAAAACTTCAGTCATTAAGAATATGGTGTTATCGGGTATTGGTAAGAATATCGTGAGAATATAGTGTGCTTGAATTTATATAAATATAGGCTGTGGAGGAACGGACCATTTATTCCTCCGTTATTCCTCCGTTTGTATTGTAAATATTTAATGCACAAGTAGTTATTTAATTTAATTTATTTTCCCACGTGCCCTGAGAGTGCCTTAAAACACGTAGGTAATCTTAGAGTCCTTTATCGTGGGAGCTGTGTTATTTACGAAGTGAGTGACTACTCGCAATAAAAAAAAAACTATAAAATTTACATATACACTGGCACAATAGCTTCTCAAACAATCTGTCAATTTTTTTATTGATGTCAGTTTTTATGCTTCATATTTTCCGGTCCACTTGTTTTTTTGACAAGGAGTTTTATTAACTTGCTTCTGTAATGAATGGTTGTGGATACTATAGGGCTGTGTTGTGTAGTCATTAGTTAAGTGACATACTAAAGCAAGATGATTCAGAAATTACGATGAATAATTATTATATGACATGTTAGCATATGACTTTTATTTATTTTAATTAATTAGATAAGCTTTACTATGGGTCATAGTACACAAACGAATACACGTAAACACACACACGTGAATCGCTTTGATGCAACTGGTTAAAGCATTTCTGAAGATCTACGGATGAGCTCAGTAGATGTTCAGTAAAAAGGAGTACATTCCGATAAATGTTCATTATTGTGTAACATGTTAGACTAGGTCAAAGTCTTCAGCAAGAGGTTCAGAGGGCGTGGGAGTGAGTGTGACAAGGTGAAAGAATGAGACAATCCAAAATTGCTCGAAACCATCCGAAACAATAATAAGGATAATGTAGACGAAATGAAATGAATGTTAAGGCTACGGTTATAGGAAAAGCCTGCGTAAATACAGTACAGTAGAGCTATTTCACAGGTACAGGTAATATATATATATATATATATATATATATATATATATATATATATATATATATATATATATATATATGGAAGAGAATGCCCTGGGCATTAAGTCCGCCATTGTACAAAAGTGCATAAAGTTTAAATAAATAAATAAATAATTTGCTTATCACTGTTAGATTATTTATATATTAGATATATAAGTCTAGGGTACTACCTACAACAATCCATTGTTTAATCAAAAAATATTTGGGAAATAGCACATTTCAACTTTATACCTAAAGGATTATAAACAAAGTCATAATTACAATGTTTTATATTCTTTGTTGTTGAAGGCTTATAACATGCCTGCGTATATCCTTTGTCATTATTCTTGTAAAATTAGCGTAAAATTACACAAACAAACTTTTAGTTATAATAATAATATTTTATATTCATTACACGCACGAATGAATGCCAACCTCAAACTCCGTGCAAGGTTGCATGTCACAGATTTCGATTGATCAATTTTCGACCTTATTTTCATACCTGTAAAGCCTGAATTAGAATAATCAATCTGGTTTTCAAATTATGTCATAAGTAAATTCAAATTTACCTATATTTTAGATCCCTCAGGATTAATTTTTTTAGTAATAATAGTAATTGTAATAGGTGTCTAATTTTCAGTAATATCCAAAACAAAAACGTGACTTATAAGGTAAGAATAATATGAAGATATAAGACTACAGGCAAAATGAAGAAATATAATAGGAGTCATTGTCGTTTTCCTACATGATATATTTTAATATATATATTTTATATTTTAATATATATATTTTATATATAATATTATCAATTTATTTGAAAGTCAGACTTTATACGAAAATAGCTGAGAGACTAGACCTCATCTGCGTCTTCTAATACCCGTAGCGTAATATTTTAACAGCGTGACTTAATAGTTTTACGATAAAAATGTTTTAGTGAGTCAACCTTCAAAGATAGACATGATGTCGCGAATTTTCTTTAAGAACTTCGAAAGAGGAACAGAGGAACAACAATACATTATTATTGTAAATCTTTAATTATAGAGAATTCATCATAGATAGATGCCTGTGTCATTGTGGTTAGGCACTGGGTTCGGATGTCTTATTATCAGTGGTTCCCGGATCCTTCCCATTTCAGGCGCAGTGTGGTTTCAGTCGGTCGAATTCCGACACACAAACTCCGATGGGCCTATAGCCTAAACTGATTAAATTTTTTCTCTTACTAAAGATACTATTTTAATAGCTACCTGCCATACTTCGCTGTGGCATATTGTGATTGTATTGATGATAAATAAAGTACGAAACTAAAGTGAAAAATTTATAAAAATAAATATATAATCTGCGAAGCGGGTTGTTTAACACCACTTGTATATCGTGTCAAAACTTGAAATCAATCAATGCCGAGTTTTTGAAGCGTATATGAACCAAACCCGAAATCAACCAGAGTAGCGCGCAATGAGAGAGGTTTATGTAAAGCTGTGGACTGCAATAAGCGTTTTTGAACTTATGGATAGGCATTTATTTTTTATTTACTTTGAAGACTGAATTTTAACTTTTACAATATAACTAATAGTGCTAGAGCCGCATGCTTCCGCATATTTCTTTTAATTCAAAAGTGAAATTAATTCTATGAGACTTGCATAACCACTGTATTTTTTTTGCTGTTCTATATTTAGGTGCCAAGTACTTGCTCCCTATAAGGTTATGGTGATAACACTTATGTGAAGGTCATACATTTCTTAACAATTTTATGTTTTAAAACTGTCCTTGCGCATAGTTGCTGTATACATAATGTGTCACTTACAACGCAGGGTACGTTCATACATATTTATAATGTATGTACAGTTGGATAATTCCCACGGTAAAACTGGCACAATAGGAAAATTGCGTATAGTTCTTGCTAATACCTCTATAGAGTTGGTGACACCCGTGAAAATATATAGATGATACAAAACCAATAAATAATAATAAATAAATATTTCGGACATCTAACATACAACGCTATCTAGTCCCAAGCTAAGAAGAGCTTGTGTTATACTGGACAACTGATATAAATACATTTATATATTTTTTTTTGTAAATGAATACATATTATATATAGAAAACACCAAACTCAGAAACAAACATTTGGTACCCGGGAATCGAACCCGAGACCTCAAGCACAGCAGTCGCATACGCTAGCACTGTGCCACCGAGGCGAATAATACATAAGGATGTTAAAATTCACACAAAAAATAATAATATAAACTGCCACATATAAAACTGTGTAAACAATAGTAGATTTTACATATAATTTTATCGTCACTGGTCGAAGAAATGTAAATTAGTTCGGCAAATTATTAGGGACAATGTTCGTAATTATCTAATTTATAGTTTAATATATAATGATAATGTGTATGAATGAGTGATGTTTTGATATTGAAATTGAAAAATGCTACTGTACATGGCAAAATCCATGGAATTCATCTAATTTGAATTCCATAGAAAACATGTAGGAACCAAACCATCAAACGAGTGGTTGCGTAGTGCATGTCTATGTAGTTTTTGTGACCCCAATAGAATACAGATAGAAATAAAAAATATTTAAAAGGCCTACAACTAATCAGTTTTAAAAATATACTGTCCTTAATAATTTGGTTACCGATGGTAATGCTATGATAAAACTTTTCAATTCATCTCACGTCATGACAAGTTACAAAAATAAATAAAATAAACTGAATAGTAATATATAGATTGAGTACAGACCATTTTTGTTCTACTGTTTGTGGTATGAAAGAACGACTTTGATCTCTATGATAAATTATTTTATGTATTTGCCAGCGGAAATATTCTACACTATCGACTAAGTATACTATAAACTCGTGACTTTCCGATTTTGCTAAATAAAAGTTCTAGTCAGCTCTGTATAATTCCATAGTATTTTCTTTGAAATTCCCTGTTGTGCTGCGTAGAAAATAATGTATTTTACTGCAACAGTTGCGTATTGTACGAGAAGGTACGTTTCCATACTTCCTGATATATCTAAATATCGTGTTAAGTCTAGTATACATTTTTGTTGAACTGAAGAAAACTTAAACAAACACAATTTATTTGCAGTTATTAGCAAGTTAAGGTAAGAGTTGACGTACCATGTTTAGTTTTTAATGGAACTCATTTACCAATATATCGTGGGTCACAAGGGAGTTTAAAGGCCTCTAAACAAATACAAAGAATATCTAGTTTATAAATCATACAGTTTTATCCGATATGGAAATCGAAGCCAAAATACTTAGCGCTCAAACCACTACATTATCGTTGCAGTCTTCTAAGCATTGACACCATATAAAACATTTTTCATCGATATTAAAATCAATCTTATTTGTGAATTGCAATCAACAACCCATAATGTCCCACTGCTGGGCTCGAGTCTCCTCTCAGCAGAGGGTTAAGGCCATACGTCCCCACGCTGGCCAAGTGCGGGTTGGGGACTGTATGCGGGTTGGGGACTTGCTTGAATTGCAAATTTATTATAAACTAGCTGACGCGGTGAACTTCACACCGCCATACATTTTTTCATGAATATTTTTCATTTATTTCTATATTTAAGCCCGCTTCAGATTCCCACAAGTAGTGTACAGTAGCGAACTTCAAAAATAAGACACTTTCAGTTTTCTTTTAATTTTCTCCTATACAAACCGTTGTATTGTCAGGACAAATAAAAAACACATAAAAGAAAGAATTATCCAATTTGGTGCAGCCGATCGGAAGTTATGCGCGTGCATTCATTTCGGTGATTCATTTTTATTTATATAGATATATCACGTACATCACTATAGCCATATCTAACATGACGAGAAGAGTTGACTTAAAGTACATTAAGTATTAATTATAAGGGACACCATAAAAAATGCCGTACTAAACCGGGTACAATAAGATAATAACAAAGCAGTAGGTTACGACTTCCTGAACTCACCTTCGCCACAGACGTAACGTAGCGTTATCAAAGCTTTCTCTCTTATCACTTTCTTTATCGTATATGTGACGCGCATAGAATGGCGATCGTTGGTACTCATATTGTACAATTGTTATGTACCTTTATGTGCCTTCTTGTGATGAGTTAACTTTAACTCTCTTAATGTATTGTTTTGTAAATATTTTTGAAATAAACTTATTTAAGCTTACGTTTATTGTTTGAAAATATTCAATAATTTGTATTAAGTTTCAATGGGACTACGACTAAAACTCGATTAGGTAGTGTAACTAAAGCAATTAGCCTGGAAGCATAACTAAAGTTACTTCAAGTAAAGCTAACATACAGCAGTAAACAATTTTTACGAAAAAAGAAAACAAAATTGTACTAAATTCTTATATAATATTCATCAACAGACCACTGTTGGAAATAGAAGAATGGAGGCTTCAATAATAATAATTTATTTACAAATAATGTTCTTATTTTCTTTTAATTTTAAATATCAAAATAATAGTTACCTTTTGTATTTTTTTATGTAATGTAGTCTAGCTTTCTTAAATTTACATGGACAACATGAAGCGTCAAAAATATTCAAATGTCAAAACATTTTCTCGTAATTGTTAATTGTCAAACGATGTTAGGCTTGGTGCTCACTTACATTGCACAATACATAAGTGTAGCATAGGTTATATAACAAAGAATTCATTACTATTGGGATTTTACCTTCTTTGGGTGTAAGTGCTAGTTTTAAATAGTTTTGAAAATGGTCACTGGGAGTGGTTTATAACTGTTTTGTGTATATGACCTTAATTAATAAATAGGAATGTAAGGCAACATTTCGTTTGCGTTAGTTCAGCCGAGAAAATAGGTTTATTTGCCTTAGAAAATATAGGTACTGCAAAACTGTTGCGAATTATTTATAAGTATATCAGTACTTAAAAGTGATATATTTTTTCTCTTAAACAATGTTTAATTGTCAAAACGTTTTCTGATTTTGCAGTTTTCATATTAAGTTAGAAATTATGTCATCACTAAACATAAATCAAGCAATTGTTTTACGTGGTGACGAACATCTTGTTAATAAGCGTATTAAAATCAATCAATACATAAAAACCTTTAAAATTACGCAAACCGTTCATCCATTAAATTATTACATGGATTCAATTGTTTATTTTTAATCTATTATCTTATAATTAACATTTTAAGGTAGATTCTTTTTGAGGTTTGGACACAATGAAAAATAATCTATTACTTAAAATTCACGAGTCACATGGTTATGATGAACTCCGAAACTATCTTGCTAATTTTCACGTTTTTTTTTAAATGTGTATTTTGCTGGTGTGTGTAAGATAGAAGTAAACATTACGCTTAGACCCATAGGAACCGAGTATGACTGAAAAAATGTGCAGACAAAGTTGTATGGATCAGCAGCATTAGATAAAAATGCTCCCTGATAGCAATTTGTTTAGTGTTTTGAGTACGCCAATTCAGGGCTGAAGGAACACTTAAAATTCAAATGAGTTGCAACACTCTTGAATTGCATCTGTCCATGAGCATCGGTAGTAATTTACCATCAGTACAAAGAAAGATCAGAAATAAAATTTTCAATAAAACCGTACAATAGATAAAATCTTTATTGAGAAACGAACTGAGATATTAGGCTTCGTAAAGCCACATTCGCGTATACCGCTGATAGTTATGTTTTGTTTGTAAAGCTAATAGTATATAACCACTCTCTAACGGTATTTATATGCATTTTACGTATAGGCAGGCACTTTAAATTTTGCTACACTTTTGTTTACAGAATCACAATTTACGTGGTTACAGTGGGTTAATTATTAACGTTTACAATTATTTTTTATCGAAAATTAAATTAATTACAAACGTTAACAATGAACCCACTGTTATCATATATATATATATATTAAGTATTATAAATAAGCATAAACTATGTAGAATATTTCTATAAGACACAGGATTTTTCAGTTATTTTGGAAACAATTATAGCACGAATTCACCCTCATATAGTTACCACTATATACTGAATTTCATATCACATCATGTAAGGCATGGAAATTTAACAGAAGATAAATTGAAAAGATTTAGCCCTTGTATTAATTTAATTGAGTCATGGTTAAAATACTTAGACGAAACGAGTGTTTGACCTCTGGCCGCTAAAACTGCGAACAATCTTTTGCGGTAGATCACTGTTGAATACAGCTTAAAGGTTCTTAGACATATATATGCTAATAGGCGTAAGGCCTAAGATATACCCAGAAAAAAAAACTTTTATATTACGGTTACTATGGATAGGAAGTAGTTGTGGTTTATTTGTGAAGTGGTTTTATGCTATGTAAATATCAAATTCAGGAGATCCTGACATTTTCCTTTTATTTCATATTCTCATGCATTTCACTAACATTACAATACTGGTAATATCTATTAAGACCATTTCAACCACCACCACGGAATTTCAAAATAATAATAAAATTGCTATCTTCTGAGATGAAAAAAAAATGTGCAAAACATGTTATTTAATGAGTTTAAATTACCTACATTCCGTCATTTGTTGTATAGTTTTCTATAAAAATGCAATGTCGTGCACAGGTTGTGTGTGAGATTGATATCAGTTAATTTATAATATCCATAAATATAGCAATTCCGAATGATAACAAACAAAGATGGCTTAACAGTCGTGTTAGTTACAATGTGTGTAGTTTCCATGATCTTTATTCATATTAAAGACGCAAAGTTTCTGTTGATGTGATAAAAATAAAATAGGCCACATTTGTTTACACTATTTTTGTGTCATGTATTTAGGACTACAACAAGATTCTTCAGCGTTCAACAGTTTACGCAATGCCCCATAACTTGTGTGACAAACGTAAGCCGTGACGCATTATGACCTCAGGTTTAGTTGGCGTGCAGAAGTACAGACAACGCCACAAAGCGGATTCACACGGCCCTAGTTAAGAGGCAAGCCAGACGGACAGTCGTACCCGCGATATCAACCAAGCACCACGCACCATTGCTTGCTACCACCGCGCTATTAGGTCAAACGACCAATTTATCATGAACTTTTTTCTAAACAAGTATCCCACAATGTGGGTCAAACTTGTACTGGTGTTGTTATCGTCTGCTCATGCTCAATTAGATTTGCCGCCAATTTCGAGCACTCAAAGAAATTATGCTGGATATGGTTTACTATCTAGCACTCAAACTTCCATAAATTCTCCAGGAAATCAATTCGACGTAAACAGAAATTTCCAATTCAGTACAGCAAGACCTGTGTCATCTACTCAGGGTCCTGGAGTGTACCCTGTATCATCCACTCCTTACGGAATTAGTCCCGATATCAACAACAACGGTTATCCAGTATACGGGAATAATCGAAATCCTAGCTCCACATTACGGCCTTATGATGAAAGGAATAGAGATGATTCAATTGACATCAACAATGACCCGAATTTCAGAAGAAATGACCCTAATTTTGTGAGAAATGATCCGAACTATGTAGGAACAAATCCTTACGATTTCAACAGAGGCGTTGATGGTAATACTATAGATGACAGAATACATCACGTGAATTTGCAACAGGTTAGAGATTTTCTGGCCCAAGCTGATGATCAGGCATCAAAGGAGTGTACCAACAATGTTGCTGCACAATGGAACTTCGAGACTGATGTCAATGATGCTACACAACATGCAGCGGTAAGTTTTTGATTTCATTATTTAATTTAATTTCAGCAGATTTTTCTAGAAATATTATACTCTAAACAAGACATTTAATTTACTCTATTAATAAACTGGGACTAAGAGAAATGATCCTCTGATGAGATATATGATATGACTTTTTCAGTCACTACGGTGACAAAGATCGCGTTGGGTTAACTTATACGACTTAATATTGTATTTTGATCATTGATACATATGTCAATCCCTAAATTTCTTAAATTAAAATATATATAATCGATCAACCGAAAATGAAGAGAGCCCTTTTTCATTAAACTCTACAACTGTACGATATAATTACATTAATGGGGACAATCTCGATAGTTTGGGATATAAGTATTTTACTGTGCTACCGTACTTACTGACACCTAACCATTTACTCTCAAACTAGACAGAACTTGTGTTATAATATAATTATATATATATAATTAATATATATAATTATCTAACTTAATAGTATGGTTACACCATACTATTAAGTTAGATAATTATTATATTTCTATTTTAAGTACATATATGTTACGTATAAATTACATCCACACATAGAAAAAAATATAAACAAATATTTGTTTTGGATGAGAATCGAACTCACGAGCTCAGGTTTAAAAATCAGGGTGATAAATCACTAGACCAAGAGTTCCATAGCGCTTGTAATATTGTTATTTGTACTTTTCAACCAGAACGTTCTAAATTTTGTTATTTTTTATTATTTGTCGTAGAAAATTTGCCCTATTATTATGGTTCCTTGATCTGTATAAAATCATTAAGTGTAAACAAATTAATAGTCAAGATCGTTATCATAGAAACATCGTAGGTACTAGTATCATGTTCAAATGACGTGTCGTATCTTATAATACCTCTGAGAAGTTTAAGCCACACATAATAATAATATGTAATTGCATGAAGATTAAATAAATAAATAAATAAATAAATAATGACAATCTGCTTAATGCTTCAAAGTGTTGCTATTAATAAACAAAAAAGACATTAAAGATTAACCTCTTCTTTGTGGGCAATCCCGTTCCGACTTTAATTGTATATTATGAGAATATTTCTTGGGTAGTTGCTAAAAAATAAGTTACAGAAATGTTTTAGCATACATTAAAAAATCAATTTAGTTTAAAATTTTAGGAATAAAACTTAATCGTTT
Organism: Hyphantria cunea; assembly: GCA_003709505.1. NCBI lineage: Eukaryota > Metazoa > Arthropoda > Insecta > Lepidoptera > Erebidae > Hyphantria > Hyphantria cunea. Next base: position 2,825,761 of record PKRV01000173.1, on the reverse strand, counting down.
ATAAGGTGTCTATTGTATTAATAATTTCTGACTTGACTGTGGAAAAAGGATGATGTTCGAAATTTTTGCTTTGTATTTAATATTTTTTTGGTATCCATTAGATATTTGGTAAATATGAACTTATTCGAATATTACCTTAATTACCGTATTAAAACAGTAATAATTTATAAGTATTATGATATTAAAACAACTTATTTATAAGTAGAAAACTTCTACTATAGAAAACCACGCAGGACAGATTTACTGCAGAGAGAAGCAAAGCTTGAAAGAAACCCTGTGCCAACCCGTTTGGCCCGCCTGGTGTAGTAGGCCAATGTCCAGTAGCAGACTTTAAAAGGCTGTTGATGGTTGATGATTTATAGTTACCACAAGTGGACTGGCCTTTAGGTCTAGAGATTAGACATCCTGCCAGCTAAGCCAAAGGTCGATGGTTTGATTATTACCTTATTGTGTGATCTGCGAGAATTAACAATTTGTGTCTAGGTGTAATTGAGCTATAATATGTACTTAGATATATGTAAATTTTAATTTTAATTTTATATGTAAATTCAAAATTATATCCTAATACTCTGGAGCGAATCATATAGTCGGTAAAACGTGGTCGTTTAAAGTGCCTTTATCTACTCGTTCTCGCATACCTTATGTATAAAAATATTGATAAAATATAACTTACCTAAAGGTGCAACAGCAGGCAAAATATCCATACTAACTAAATTAATATTATAATTTTAAATAGTAAATCTTTCTATCTATCTGTAACGCTTTCTCGGTTGAACCGCTACACCGTTAAATAGGTCATGGAGATATTTTGATTCTAGAGGAAGGACATAGGCTGGTCTTTAACCGATATGAGCCGCTGTCAAAAGGTAATTGATTCTATACATATATAATTTGGAGTATAAGCAATATTTCCTGAGCGAATTAATGCCTTTTATCACAACGGTAAATTTTCTTTATTTAAAATCGGTTTCCAATAGAGCTTAGAAAGTTTCCGGATAGCAGTTCTCATAGTTAGAACAATACATGTGATATGTTTCTTCAACGTACAAGTATCTTCTTGGTTTTTCTAGAGAGTCAGTATTGTCTTTACTTTGATATATTACGTGACGTGTCATTTTATGATTTCTATCGAGTAAAGTTTTGGTAATTTTATCTATAATTGTGTTTATAAAACAGGATAGTGACAGTTTTACAAAATAATTATATTATTTTTGTGTAAATGTATTCAGTACCGGTGATATTTTCTATTTACTTATGAGTGAATTCTTGAGTTTTTTGGAACTGCAAGAAACAATTTTGTTTATGAAAGTATCAGGTTTTTGGTAATTCTTTTCGATTTTTATAGGCTGTTATAGAAGTTGGTAGAATCGTGATTTTTTTGTTAATTTAATAGTTTAAAGTAAAGTATTTCTTAAGAATCCCTACGCCATAATTATCCATCTGTTATAAATAAACGATTTATTGTATATTATATTTGACTTTGGTTTACGTGACAACAAATGATAACATACAATACTAGAGCTTATACCGTCGAGGGGATATCACCATCGTCGTTGTGTTTTATGCATGTCTTTTAAAGTTGCTACCATTTCAGTAGCATGCAGTATTGCTTAGGGTTGTAAAATGCCTGTAGCTACTCATGTTACCCCTAAATGATTTTTATGTGACTGGATAAACAAACAATACATCTCATTTTTCTTACTTTGCTATCGGTGGTTTAAAACTAGTACAAAAAGCTCACGACTTCTATTGGATGAAATTCACTAATAGAAAACTACTGGCAGAATTTGCTTAATACAATTTACGTATTATTTTCAAGAATATAACTCAGAAGTAAAAAATAAAACAAAATAATTAACAACATTCCTTGTATTGAGTCTTTAGATCTCTAATGCTTAAGACAAGCATCTAACAAAGCGCGTATGTGTATTATCAAGATCTAATTAATATATTTCTTATAACACTTGCGCGTGAGAACTAAATATCTACAAATGTAGGTCGTGACTTGTTTCAATATTTTCTATTTGATAGTTTTTTGCTTGAACGACCTTATATCGGCCGATATTTGAATAATATTGATCAAACTTTGGATATCTATTATGTTTTTTTATCAAGAAACCTTGCATTTATGTTTGGTTATCTGAGTATTATTCATTATTCTTTGATTAAACATAACGCTGAAAAGAGGAGGGTTACGGTGGCATGGTTTCTCCAGTTCACTAATAAATGGTAATGATAAAAACTACTATGAAGTATAAAGATCCAAAAGGAGTACTTTTTGGAGTTTTGTACCCAGAATAATTACTTTTCTAAGTACTTAAAAATAAGTTCAAAAAAAAAGAATAAAACAAACGAAGTACTATAAGCTGTAGCTTTTGAACCGCATTGTGTGCCATAGAGAGATATAAAACATTATATATTATTCGAATTTCTATCCAAATTCCCACTTTGTCTGCTTTAAAGTCATAAGTCGAATAACTACGTCTACAGAACAACACGTGCCGGTCTTGGAAGTCACCGCTTCAAAATGGAAGACATACGTTCTCGTACTCATCGCTTCAGTGCTTCCTTCCTGTGCCGAGCGGTCAAAACCGGGAACTCACTACCAGCACACGTGTTTCTTCCCACTATGATCCCGGGTCCTTTAAGCGGGGCGTGAAAAAGCATCACACCAGGCCGCCATAGTGTGGGTCACCATGCTGCATTGTTCTTTTACACATTGAGAATGTTGATCACCACTCTTGGATTCTGCTCATGCTTTCCATTAGGCAGGGCAGAGTCATTTTGGCAGCTTATACATAAAAAAAAAGTCTAACCATTTCATAATTTTGCTGGTTTTTTCATCAATTCACTTGCAAGAGTCCCGACAACATTTGTGTCTAGTACCTTATTGTGATTTAGCCATTAACATCCGTCATTGCGTCCATTGTACTAATACGAGAACAATGATATTGCGGCGGTATTACACCGATCATGGTCTCCATCGTTTGTTAGATAATCAATTTTAAATGTCATCTAAATACTTGACATAGGGCGGAGATCCGCTAAATTGTTGGTTAACCTAAACAGTGTAGCTATATTTCGAACAGAGGTAGGCACATTGTGGCTGAAAAAAAAACAGGCACTTTGTGTAATATCCTATCTGTATTGTATTGGTAATATTAAAAAGACAATTACTTTGTTGTTATATTTAACAAAATTTCAAATATTCGGAAGAGATAATATTTAATCATTTTTATCGTTTTCTAATGATAGTTTACATCACAGTAGCCCTTACCACATAAATCTTTTAGTTATTGGAAGAGCTTTTCTTCTAATTTCAACGTGCATCTCTTTTGTCTGGCTGCACTTACTATTGTGGATGATTTACTTCTAAAACTCCAAAAAGTCAATGAACTTCTAAAACTCCAGAGTCGTCTCTAGGAAAACTTTACGTTTCAATTATCACGTGTGTCAATAGTTTTCGCATTGGCATTGGCAGGATCGATAATTACAAGGATTTCAAAGTCACACACAAAACAAAATATTGAACGGACGACCATTAAAAGGTGGCATCTTACAACCTATAATATCTTACCTCATAAGGCATAAGACGAAATAACAATAAGATAATTCATTAAGCCAAGGTTTTTTATTGTATTCAGTATTGTTAGGGTATTTTATATGGCTGTGTGTAATTGGTTTGTGACCATAATAACTTGTGTTGAAGACACGAGCTGGGTTGCAATGTTATTTAATGTGTAACGTTAGTGTTTCCTTTGCGACGGTACTATTGAAGTTGAAGATGTACTGATTTTTACAATAACCGTAAATAAATTCTCACTTCTATCATCCACAACTCTTACCACCGGAATTGTGAAGAAGAGTACTTGTTTGGATTAAAAAAATGCCATAATTAGCACATCTTTGATTACCATTAGTACTTATTCATTCGTAATTGAATGATATCTCACTTATGGCGGGCAGGCATCTCTCTTAAAGGCTTTTTTATGTATAAAATGTATCTATTTATGGTATATAAGTTTGTTTATCACCAGTCCTGTTACCACTAAACAAGCTTAGCGTGGTAGCTTACTGGTGGAATGGTTAGCCATGTTAGTGAGATGTGAGATTAAATATTTAATATTTTTAATATTTTTTGTTTTAGATTGATCTGAACCTATCCATATAATAAGAACACTATAAATGTGCTCCATTTGTATTGTTCTAATATTATGTGTAATTATTTTCTTGTCGCTTACAAATGTAGTTATTTTTTACAGTTTATGAGTAAGTTTTGTAAATTGCTCAGCTACTGCTAATCTGAATAAGGTTACATTTATTTAAAAAACCTTCATAGATTTTCATAAAAACGTAAATTTAGCGCCTTAAAAAAATAAAGGAATTGAAAATTTCAATCAGATGTATTGTATTATTACGTGATTCGACACGAAGCACGTACTTAGTGAATGGTTTTTATTTATCCAAAAAAGTATCAAATTAAGGTCATACTAAAAGATGTCAGTTTATTTGACTTGTGTTTTTTGAATAGTGTGGTTACTTTTTACATACGTATAAAAAACTATATTTTAAATAAAAAATGCTCTGTTATATGTATACTTCAAAATTTCATTCAATAGCTAAATTATCCATTTCTATGTAATTTAACATTCAATTTGCAAGTGAATCCGTTAGTTGCTAAATTTGTTAAGGACGCCAGAAATGTATGTATCCTTATCATAACATTTTAAACATATAGTTTCTCGAGATACAAAAATGTCTTTCTCATTGGCACTGTTAAACTATCTATTTATGTATCTGTTAAGTGGACACTCATTTGTACCCTAGCATCTTAGTTGCTTTTAGGGTGTAACGGAGTGGTGGAAGATTTTTGTTGGGTTTATTTTCTTCCTTACCAACTTGGAACGAATAGCTGCTTAATATAATAGAGGAATTTATTAAAAGCATTCACAACCTTGTCATTGTTAACTTACTGTCAGAACTGATTAGCACAATAAAGTTTAGTGACACATCTGTTTCACATAAATATGTTAACTTTTTAGACAATTTGACGTTTACACCGGTTTTTCATTCACCAGAAAATTGTTAGATAGAATCCGAGTTTCTTTGTTTTACTTGGTGCTGCTTCGTAAGGAATTGTCTTAACAGTTTTTTTGCAACTTCTTTTGACATTTCCTTTTTTTAATTGTGTATTTATTTTCACAACTGTTAGTTTTTTTTAGTAATAGCAGCTGTTACGAATTTGTAGGCATACTGAAAAGATTTTCTATATTTTTTTTTATTATAGCTAATAATTGATACGGAGACTCGATACTCACGCATGAGTCACACTATTAATCAGGTTTTGGTGGTCAAAGCTTGGGATTCTATTTGTTTTCTCTGTTCCATAAAGAAAAAAAACTGATTCGCAAGCTAAAGTCAATGTTCCAGAGATACAGTGTAATTATCTTAAATTTTATGTATAAGTACAGATCATATCTAAAGGATTATTTTACATGGATTGTCAACATTTTACGAAGGAAAAATATTTTTACTATCCGAACAATATTAGTGACGACGTGTGCCCTGATTCGAACAAAATACTTAATTGATCAATTTATAAACATAAATAAGTTGCCGAACCCTTGATTGTTAAAGTAGTTGTTTACAAAGCTATTTATGATGGGTATTACGGCCTTAACCCTCTCCTGAGAGGAGACCCGAGCCCAGCAGTGGGACATTATGGGTTGTTGTTTTTATAGATTATTAAATTGAATGTATTATGAATTGGGTAGTAACACAAAAAAAAAAATACCTGTTGTAATTTATGTATCGGTTATAAACACAGTCTGAATTATGACTATGTTAACTATTTTAAATACATATAATCGATACCATGATTACCTGCGATTACATAAAACATGATTAAATATAGCTTAAAAAAATCCTACTTGGAGGTTAAAATTAGAACACAGTACCATATAGAAATACCTATGTACCTATATATTAGATATATCATACAAATATTTTTAGGTAGATCCTATATTCAGCAGTAAACTATTATAAGTTGTTGTGGATGATGTTACAAATCAGTAACAATATCATATACAATAACAAAATGAGAACACGCTAATTACAAAAGAATTTGACAAATACGTACTTTCATCTTGGTTTGAAAATGACGACTAATTTAATTAAGTAGTGTCTTTCTGCTAATTTTCTTTAGATTTTAACCATAGCCCAAGCACAAAGCCCTTTTGGAAAGAGCACAATTTTTGAAGTTGAATATCATCGGTAAAGTAGCTAGTGTAACTCAAAAATGACTACTACGAATATAAAAATGTATGATAAACTAAAAACTAAGTGCCTTAAGCATAGGTTGCCCTCAATTTTATGTAATTTTTTCACATTCTTGAAAAGTATTAACTTTTCACATTCTTGAAAAGTATTAACTTTTCACTTCTGTAAAGTTAAAAAGTATTGTTGATATGTCAATGGGTGAAATAAGTAATTTACCATAAGATAATTTACCATTTACCATTTGCTTCTTTGCCCACTGTACTACAAAAAAATCAAACTGTGTGTTTTTGTCCAAGCGCTTAAACCTTAACATAAAACGTTTAATACAATAAAATATACATAATTTCGTAATCAGATTTTGTGCGTCCGATCCTAAAAGTTTATTACGCTGTAAAAATATAATACAATTTTAATGAACCTCACAAATTTCACGGATAGACTTAACAATTGTAAAGTACGAGTAATATACAATTTAATCAGCGGTGTACCATTCATCAGACGTATTGGAAATGTAAGTTGATGATTCAACTTGGTACTTTGTAAATAGTACCATAGTCATTATAGTAGATAACACACACGGATTTATCAAATCTTTCTTTTTTAGTACATAAAGTAGAAGATAGAAGTTAATTTGTATAAAAAAATATTTATATAACACTAATATCTCGTAATCTTATATGGATCAGGAAAGTATCACTTTTGTGGTATTATTGAACCTAACATATAAGCGATGAGTATTTAACAATGTGTTGTACACCTTTGGTCATATTGATCAAGTACATCATTAAAGGTAACAAATATAATTGAATAGGTTAGAAAGTAGTTATATCTATGATTATGTTGGTATTCAAAACAGTTTTTCTGTTTCAGATGAAATTTCTTTTATTAGTAATATGTATCGCGTTTGGTCCCGTTATAACTAAGTGTTCACATTGCGTGACTATTCGGAATAAAACATATATAAAGGAAATTTTGACTCGAAAATTCAACTCTCCCTATCAATTGAGCATCGATCATGTGACTGATACGCTGTTTTTTAGCTTCACTGAAAATGAAACAATGATACTTCAAAATAGGGCGATGCCGTTCCAACTTGCGTATTTGAATTTAATATCAAATAGTTCTGGCCATATTGGGAAGGTTGTCGGCGGTTTTGCAAGTGCTGTGGACAACAAAAAGCACAAGGTATATCTAGGCGGTGAGGATGGAATTTACGCCCTTGACCCAGTGTCATATCGCACTAAAAATTTAAACGTAATAGATGCAAATATCTGGCAAATGTTCTATAGAGATGGGTTGTATTTCACCACATTTCCAGACATGAAAGTTTTTTTATATAAAGATAATGCAATTGCAGAGTTATTAAATTTTGACAACAATAGTAAAGTGAAGATGATTGCTTTAGAAAAAACTGGAGATATAGTATTTTGTAACTCTTCTGGTTTATATGCTTACAATAAAATTATGAATATGTCTCTCTTATTAGGTTCCTATGCTGCTACTGGTTTCACATCTGACGTGCAAGATAACTTGTACTTTTCAGCAGGTAATAGACTGTTTGAGATCCACAGTAACGAATATTATAACAGTAGTAAAATCAGTGAAGTTGTGAAACTCGAAGATTTACAAGGGGTAGCTGTTGAAGCTAATGGAAATTTTATTTATGCTAACAAAAACAGTATCATTAGACTTAAATATACCAAAACAGGATGCTCGAAGAAAAACATACAATTTAATAAAACCAAAACCACTAAACCAACGTCACAGCCCACGGTAGTGAAAACTTTATAAAGAATGTGAATGTTATTAGACTTCAGACATCATTTTCAGAATTGTTAACAACAAATAATTCATTAAATTTTATATTCAGATGTTACTTATATCTTCAAAATCATATTTGTGCATTGTCAAACCTTATTTCTTCTCCATGGATCTTTTCCAAATAGTCACATGTTTTGTTTTAATAGGGCGTGGAAATCTTCTGTAGCCGTCACCCCACTAAATACGTTGCGATCGGATCAATTTAATTCAAATGGCAAAATACTAGTCTCTTTGAAGTCGGTTGTTTCAAAGAATTGTCTATAATTAATCATTAGTAAAAAAATAGAAAATAGAAATAATAATAATAAAAAAAATTAAAAAAAGATTAAAAAATAATAATAATATTTAATCAAATAGAAATCTGTGTAACTTCTACTTTGTCTATTTATACACATATTACATATATTTTTTCGGCACACAGATACTATATTGTATAATTGTGCCATGAAAGATATCAATACAGATTGCAAATAACACTTTTCTACTCAGTAAATTGACACTAACTCAACGGCAAATAAACAAAATCTCCATTCATGCCAAAAGTAGTTCAAGTTTACAAGCAAACGTACTGTAATGCACAAAGTTACTTGAAATTTGGTACAATAAGCAATCCATCTGTACTTAAACTCCAACTATAAAGGACTGTTCTAATACCGAAAATCACGCGAATATGAACCTTTAGCTTTATGTCATAAGATTACTTAAGCTGTATTTTAAGAGTTCTGTTGTACTGGTTATAAAAAGTGTAAGGTCAGGATTGTTTTTATCATCAATTAGCAGCAGTACGGGTGTAGGTTGTGTTCCATTGTACTGGTATGTGTTAAAGTGATTGAGATGTCAGTAAAATTATATTATAGGTACATTTAACTTGATCAAGTTGCTGTTAAAATATGTTGTTTATTAGTTTTCTGTAAATAAACACTAAAAAAGAGTGACTTTGTGGCTAACCAAGAATCACGACCACAAATAAAGAGGTACCTATAAACTTTGTATTAAAGTTACTGGTAACAGATTCTTGTGAAAAACAGGAGTGCAGAAGACGATTCTCTTGTTTCAGTGCAATGTGCTTTGAATCGTGAATTTCACTTTTAAACTTAAAAAATACATATATGTAGTAGGAGGATGATTTTTTTATATACAAAAGTTTTTAGTAATTAATACTTTTCACTATTTTATGGACATAGATACATGTACTGAAGGTAGTACACACAATATCCTCATCTTTACACATCTTTTTCATTAAGAAGTACAGTTTTTAAGTGAATTGTTTTCTAAGACTTAGTAAATGAATACAAACACTAGCACTCAACCTAACGAATGAAACTTCAAACATTTCAATCTTAAAATTTTTAGACATGTTTGGCTAATCCTACACAAACATTCAAGAAAATCCCTACTCTTATACTGTTGGTTTATACTCTACACAACTCAACTCAAATCAGTTACAAAAAAGTTAGTTAGGGGAACATAGATTGCATACTTGTGATGCTGAGTGTGATGATCATTAATCAGAAGGCAAGCCTAATAAAATTATTACGCTAATCGTCATATTGCGTTTTAGAATATGAAGGTGTATTAAGAATTTAAATACATGAAGTGATATGCACTGCGCTTTTTTCAGTCAACTTGTCTTTTTTAATACATAAGAAAATACTTAAGCACAATGCGAATAATTATTCTCATGTCATACATTGTCTGGATGACAAAAAACATTCACGAGGGCATATGTAAGTAGGTGTACCTCAAATTTTTAAAATTTAAAAAAAGTGAAACATTTTAAATATGTTTAAATATGTTTAGACATTTTAACACACAACGCCATCTAGACCCAAACTAAGCAGAGCTTGTACTATGGATACTAAAAAACTGATATTAATACTTATATACTTTTTTTTGTAAATACATACATATTATACATAGAAAACACCCAAACTCCGAAACAAATATTTGCAGATCATACAAACATTTGGCCTGACTCAGGAATCGAACTCGAGACCTCTTGCACAGCAGTCGCATTCGCTACCACTGCACCACAGAAGCAGTCGATTTTCATTTAAGTTTGTAATATTATTGTGAATCTATAGAGTTGATTACCATGTAAAGGTGCCGGCACGTAACTTGGCCAGATTTCGGTGTAGTAGGGGTAAGTTGACGCTTAGTACACTTACTGCAACAAATTAAAACAAACAAAATCGAAGTGCAGTCGACTGGCGCTCCGATCGCTTGCTCGGAATGGTGGTACCACAATCCTCGATGACGACGCGACTTGTGTGCACCTAAAGAATCTGGTCAAGTTACGTGCCGGTCTCTATACCTACTTACTCACTTACTTTAGCTTAAAGCGAATAGGTAAGAAGACGCTTATAAAATGATGGATGAGATCTATGAGTTTATAGGCAAGAATATACCTATAAAATGATGGGAGAGATCTATGAGTTTCTCTTTGTATAACACGTAACAAGATCTCGAAGTTAGTAAATTAAATAGCGGACAGTTTATACCGATGTGCAATATCAATGGTCAAGATCTGGATTATATTATTCTAGATGATCAAACAATCACTCTTTCTATAAAAGTTTAATTTTAATAAAATTTCCTTAATTAAAATTACCAGAAACCATCGTTTCGGTTGCGAAACAAACAGTATGGGAATGTCCTCTATCATTGACAATGCACACACGCTTGTGAGAATTAATAGACGTCTCATTATTTTGTTCAGTCGGCATTGAAGTGGCTACCGTAAGGCCTTATAGTATGCGTATAACATCACGCATATGAACTCCTCTTAATCCAGACATATGTTATAAAAACTATGTCCCACAAACGTAAATTCACGTGTTTCTTTTGGGGGTAGTTGACTAGATAGGTTGACTTGTAGAGAATGCCTTATGTATAGTCCAGCAATGCACCAAAAGTGTATGATGAAATAAAGACCATATGCGCCAGATAACTATGCTGTAACTTGCAGGACAATCTTATTCTCTATGTAGTATTAACTGTTTAAAAGAGTCGTTTTTGTTCTATAGTTTAAGACAAAACACTGTGTTTCAAGACTGCCGAATTACACATGCAGTTTGTGCACCTCTGTTTTAATATAAATCTTGTAACAGATGCTCTTTTCGTAAAAGGTACATTAAAGAATTTAGTTAAAACCCCTTGATTTCTAGTTGTTAATAGAAAAAACTATAGGGTCAGAAATTTTTGTATTTAACTTCTAACAAATTAATGCACGATCAAGATTTTAATGTTAGTCGAAGAATTGCAGTCAGCTCGAATTTTAAAACAAGTTTCTTATTTTGTTTTATGGTCTAAGGGGCAAACGAGCAGACGTATCGCCTAATGGTAAACGATTACCGCCACCCATGTACACCCGTAACACCAGAGGTATCACAAGTGCGTTGCCGGCCTTTGGGGGATGGGGAGGGGGATGGGACTGTTTGGGATATGAGCCTCCGGTATCCTCATTCACTCGATGAAACACACAGCAAGCGCTGTTTCACACCGGTTTTCTGTGAGGCCGTGGTATCACTCTGGTCGAACCGGCCTATTCATGCCGAAGCGTGGCTCTCCCACGATATAGTATAAATAAGTTTTATTTTTCTTGCTGAAATTAAATTTAAAACAAAACTAAACAAAAATCCAAAACAATTTAGTGTTGCTGTTTTTATTTGCTTGTCAACAAAATTCTTAGGGAGGTGGTGGGTATTATATCTTGTCAAGGAAGGAATGTACGAGTATTCCTTTTTCTATCTACCGTTTTAAATATATTGTTGTATGGAAACACAAACCTGTGGATCCACAGGTACACATACATAGGTAGAGCGAGATAGGTTAATAAAATTTAAAAGATAATATGTAATAACAATATTTGAAAGTTAATTCTTGAAAAACAACTTTACTTAAGTCACAACGGATGCAAATGTCTTCATCAATTATGATTTGTCTTGTTTTACGGTATTTTATATTTAAAATTAAATTAATTTAAAGAAAAATTAGAAAGACACATAAAAAATTAACATTTTACCAAAATGAATACATGCATTACTAAACACCAGTCAGTGAAAAGTCAGGACTATGTAAGGGTTTCTGTAAAATAAAATAATGTGTAAAGGCATTGTGGGTTTCTCAAGAAAAAGTTCATGAGTACAATATGAGTTCGTTTTAGCTTAATCCATACTTGTCGTTTTATTCGTTCGATTCTAAGTGCATAGGAAATAATTAGTTTGTATTCTTATACATATGTATATTAATATAACAAATTCAGGTTCCCACGGTTCACAACTGGTTTTGAACTTGAGACTGTGTTTATGAGTTAATTATTCACTTTATGTTATCACGGGTTTTGCCTTGTCACGAACTTAATTTGCCTTAGCTAGAGTACATATTTAACTGACATAGTTATATGTACCTGCGATTATATAAATGACAATCGTTATAAAACTTGCTAATGATATCAAAATCTTATGTATTTTTTGTAAAGAATTATATTAATTAATATGTATAAAGCTTAGCTTTGATTGCGGCAAACATGACACTTCGTTTTTTACTACGAAATAACATTTATTTATGTATTTTGTTATTCAAATGTTATAGCTTGTACATTTCTAGTGATGGCTATCTTGCATTGTAAGGATATAGAGATACTTTTAAAATTGATCATTTACAACCAAAACATTTGATAAACTTACATTTTTTTCCAATAGAACACCTTCTAAAGTTTTCGATATGAACGTATCGTTTGATTTGAGAACTGCTTTTTAACGCAATATCTATTTTAGGAAGATATTAAAGCCATTTTTTACTTCATCATCCTCAGTTTATTGCAGACCACTGCTGGGTATAAATCTCTTCCACGTCACTTAGATATTTTTTGTAACATTAAAGAATATAAAATTAAAAGAAATTAAGAAATAACTCCAAAAATGATAATATTAAATACGAAGTTTTTAATTTTTTAAGATGCATAGAATTTTACAGAGTTACTTTTATTTGAAAAATACTTTTAAGGTATGATTGCTTCGGTGACCCTTGAACAATGTAAAACATATATTTTTAATACACACCGTAAAAATAGTTCAAGCCGAAAACAAATTAAAATTTAAAAAATACAATGAGAGTTCAATTAACGAGGTTTTAATTAAAACAAATATCGTGTAATTCAAATGGTAACACAAATTGCATGAAATTGCAAGTAATGACCGCTTTGATATAAATCTGCTTGAACTTGAGTAGAGCAGCCGTGAAGATTTAATCTGTGCAAGGCTGTTAATGAATTGTTATACTAAAGGACTTCAGAGACTCATTCGTCGTATTACGTTGCTATGTCATGGCCATGATCTTGAGAACAATACAATTAGCACAAATATTATGCAGTCGTTAGATTACAGACTCATTTTTCTAGGCTTTAAGAATCTTTTTTGGGAGTACTTTTGTAAATCGTTCATGGAATGCATTTAAACAATGGAAAAGGGAGTTTAGTTAGACTAAAAAAACGAAGATTTTAAATCGATTGTTTTTTAAATATTTTTAGCTTCAGAAGACTGAACCGATTTGGTTTTTTTTGTATCTGGGAGGGTAAAATTGCGTTTCCAATTTATTGAAAAAACTCTTAAGGGAGGAATTGTGGAAAATTTAGGTATAAAACAGTTTTTTTGTAATTTTTATCAGTGATACTCTATCAAAAGTTTCTTATGTAACCTACTAATAAGTATGCAATAAAAATAATAAATAACAGGTCAGTTTACTTAAATCATACAATACAATGGGTCCCATTTGATTTTTTTTTCTATGTGTATAACGTGGGCACTGTATTCTAGTCACTTGTATCCAGTTATTACTAAAATAATTACAGCTGACTCAATGTCACAATTAGCTCAAAAAAGCTGGTTAGTCAAACTAAAACACGATTGTATATAACTAAATAAAAGATATGTGAAATAAAAGCCAAACTGTTTTCAATTTCAAAGAAGAATTATAATTCTTCATAACTTACGAATTAATAATTTACAATTACAACAATATCTTTCTTCCCATATCCCAAACAGAATAGTTTTTTCTTAGCGAATTGCGTATTTTTACCCGACTGAGAAATAAAGAGGGTTATGTTTTTGAAGTGTATGTATGTCTGTATGTATGTATGTATATATGTGATAGTGACACTGGGTACATCAAAAACAAAAAAAAGTCAAAACAAAAAAATATAATAATAAATATATCGTGTATAAATCTTAAAAACAATTATCCTATAGGATAAGAACCGGTTCACGATGCATATATGATGTACGTATAGCAACACACTGAGTAAATGAAATGATGACAGAGCATCGCTGCTGAATGTAAACGTACCTTTATCTGAATCAACTTCAAAAAACAGTGGGAAAAATCTTTATCTACAGTCTTTAATTACACGATTAATTCACAAAATTATTGTTTTAATGGTACGTTGTCTGTGTTTTAGCAATTATTGTATATTTTTGAAGATGTTGACCCGTACTTATATGTGTACTGCTGGAAAACAAAGACTTAAACCAGTGTACACTAAAATTCAACGAACTCACGAAAATTTTTATAATGCTTATAACTTCTGAATGCTATGCAAAGTTAAAGAATTAAATAATGAACTTGAATCGTGATTGTTACAACGAGAACGACGTATATCTAAGTCTCATAAAAATAATATTGGTTTAACTTTTTCTATTACAACTGTATCAGGTAATGTAGTTTTAAAAAGCTGTTAAAAGAGACGACGTGTATTAGTATGACGTTCTTTATACTCGATGATAATATCTTTACCAAGTTAGGTGATATTAGAAATGTGTTTATCAACGAGTGAACTTTTTCAACCTCTAATAATGAATAACGCATTTATGAACTTACTAGCTGCCCCAACTGACGTCGTTCTGTTGACATTATCGACAGGTGTTTTAATTTACTTTATGGTTTGTATGGTAAAATAATAGTGTTGTTTTTACTATTTTCCTCGTAATTTTTAACTTTGTTAACGAACCTAACGTAACGACTTAATGAAATGCCACCATTATGAATATGATTTTAAAAGCTTTTATTATTTATTTTTTAGTTTCACCTGTCCCGATGTTTGCCTGCAATGAAATCTTGAGAGTTAAATTTGATCCACTTACCGACTTCCGATTGAGTTGAAGTTTGAAATATACCTTTAATTCTGATGACATTGCAATTATATATAATTGCTATTATTATTAATAAAGATGGCCGTCGTAATAAAATAGCGGCGTACATATTTCTGAACAATCCACTCAATATGGATATCAAATGAAAGGGCTTAATTTTTTTTTATTAACATGTAGTAAAGCTTGTTTTTTAATTTATCACTTGTTTTGGATAAAATCATCGAGTTGAACCAAAAAAATCATTAACACCAGTGTACAATCCCCCTTTGAAGTAAATTTTCTTACTAACCATTTTTATACAATGATTAATCTTCAGGTTTATTTGAAGAACAAAGAATATTTGAATTAAAATTAAATTAATAAAATTGTTCGCTTTTTAAGTTATATAAACGGTAAAATTTAAAATGAAATAAGAGAATTAAGTGAGATAAGTACATATGTCTGTAAAAACTCACGGTCACTCATTTTTTAATCGCCAATTGAAATACTTGATTACAAATTACAGTTGGAAGAAGGTGCTGCGACTGTTCCACCTCCCGTAAGGCAAAGATATGCAATTGTCATTTAAAAATTACAATTGCACTAGTTTACTCTCTTTGAGTCGGTATTACAATTAATATAACTCCATTCGTCGTCTCAAATGGGCCGTCTTAACAGGAGTTATATTGTGCACTTACAGAAAAGCGGTCTTCACCTATTTTCCCTAACTTAAGTGATGGCATTGCTCTTTATCTCTTGAGTAGCAGATGTCTTTGCACGTAGGAAGTCACTTGAAATCTTAGGCCTCCTGTATATCACGTCAGTGGCTGGTGGATTCAGACTCCGCAGGTATATATCCGTTAGGCCGCCGACACAGGCCGCAGAGCATCATTTCAGTTATAAATAACCCGGCGGTGCTATTAGCGCTGCAACGCTGGCGGCATAGCAACCCACCGGCATGGTGTGTACGAGGCCTCAGAATAAGGGGAGCCGTTCGTTCGGTACAGTAGAAATTAAACCATTTCGATTCACAATAATGCTAATAATTACTTTAATCTATGTGTCTCAAAGACTAAAGCCAGTGGCATTAATTTATTGATTTCTTAATGTTAGTAGTTGCAGTAATGACTTCATTTATGTATGAAATACCCTGCCATTTGCAAAGTTTCTTAAGACCAGTAGCAATTTTTGATATATGGGCCTGCCAAAGTAACTCCACTATGCCTGGTAGAAAGCATAAGCAGACTCCATGAGTCGTGGTTACTATACGTGCGATTGTAGACAATGCAACAATGCAGCATGGTGACCCACACCATGGGGGTCCAGTGATGATTCTGCATCATTGGTTATACTCGAAACCATTTATCAAACACACATAAGTTATGCTTATAGGATAGAAATTGATGGTTTATGTTACTCAGTAGTATAACAATAGCAATTATGGTATGATAGCAATTTTAAGCATGATTCATAAGATAAAATCATCATGCAATGTCCCCTTAGTCACCGACTAACGGAGTTGTAAAAAATAAATCATGATTTATTTAATCATTGTTTTCGCAGTGTCATTAACAATGACGTCATGCTAATTAAGTTGGTATGAATTACAGTTGCTGTGAATAACTTTATGCTAATTTGGTATTTTTAAAATACGTATAAAGACATTTTTGTGCTAAGATATACTGGTATTGGGGAATTAATGCTATTTCCTTGCTAGTTTAAATGAAATCGTTTCTATTAAAAGAATGATTTTTAAAAGACAATTGACATTCAACCTAGTTTCAAATCTGACATAGAAACAATCCAGTTATGTTACGTATATAATAAAATTGTTAGTTATATTAAGTATATAATAATTGAAATATACTACATTTACATAAACGTTAAACTATTTCCACCACCTTTATCTTAATCTCGGACCACAAACACCAAAAGAAAACAATTCTACGAATAAATTCTTATCCGACGAGATTATTCATTGAAGGAATTTTTGTTACTTATAGTGATCTAATAAAATAGTCTACATTAAAGACGCAAACAAGAGAGTAAGTTAAAGTGCCATTATAATGCTAACAACAAAATCGTTCATATTTTTTTCAGTTGGATGCTCAGCAACGCTACACGCTGTTCCAACGAGGACTATGGGAGGCAGCTCAGGAGATACCACGAGGACCACTTAGGGACGTAGCCACGTTCAGACAGCTGAGGTTGCTGTCTATCATTGGACCTGCAGCGTTACCTCCAGACCAGCTTGACAGAGTTAGTATATCTTTTTATTTATCTTTATTGAATTCATAACGTACACATACACGTAACAATCGGCGTTCTTATCGCTTACGGAAATATCCTATCGACAACCTTTATACTAATATAGTAATCTATTAAATTTTTAATATATTAAGATTTACTTTTAATGTGTTTATTTATGAAAAATATAAGCACTAAAATAAACCTTTATAACAGTGAGAACCTACTTTGAACTTTATATTGTCAAAAATTTCGTGTTTCTTGCATGTTTTTCTTTATGGAATAGGGGGCAAACGAGCAAATGTATCGCCTGATGGTATGCGATTACCGCCGCCCATGGACACCCGTAACACCAGAAGCATCACAACAAAGGCACCACACGGCCTTGGGGGATGGAGAGGGAGATGAGGGAAGGCTTGGATTATGGGCCTCCGGTATCCTCACTCACTCGGTGAAACACAGCGCAGGCGCTGTTTCACACCAGTTTTCTGTGAGGCCGTGGTATCACTCCGGTCGAGCCGGCCAACGCATGCCGAAGCGTGGCTCTCCCACGATAGAGGCATATATTTTATATGCCTCTATGCGTGTCCATCCTAGATTATTACGAATTACAATACAAAGAATATTGAAGGGTATAATATTTTTTCAGTGAAATCCTAAGAATTTTTTTTCTATCAGTATCATTTTTCTACATTGTTTCATATCCAAATGATGAAGAGAATGTTTTGCTAAGTTTCACAACGTTCCTTAAAATATGTAACATCTCTTGTTATGTTGTATAGTAGGTTTATCAAAAAAAAAAAGTGCTCTGTTGATAGTTTTAATGAATACTATTAACTGTATGTTTTCAGTACAACCGCATTATAAATGACATGCTAGCAGTATACAACACTGCAGAAGTATGTGCCTACAATGAGCCTTTCAAGTGCGGTCTCCATCTTCAGCCAGAACTCCAGTTCACCATGTCGCACTCTCGGGATTGGGATGAGCTGCAGCATATCTGGACTGAGTGGAGAAGGGTCACTGGCAGGAGAATCAGGGACCTATATGAGCAACTTGTGGACTTGACTAATCAGGCTGCTCGATTGAACAGTGAGTTTTCCACTTCGCTGTTTGACAAACTAAATTAATATAGTTGAATAATATGAACTTGTTTTTATTTACTTACAAAATAAAAGTACCTAATTGTTTGAATAGACAGTATTTTCGTTCATTTCTTATTTATTTGTATCGAATTGTTAAAAGCGCCTAATAGAAACATTTAATGTTGTACCGACAGTAAGTTTAATGTTTTAAATACATCAGGCGCTAAATTTGATTTCGTTTAGGCAATTATTTCAATTCTTACGATTATCATCGTTATTATATACTTTACATAAACTAATGAAATTTCTAATCGTGTTTTCAGATTTCACCGACGCTTCTGCTTACTGGATGTTCCCGTATGAAACTGTAAACATGAGGCAAGAAGTTGATGAAGTTTGGGAGCAGGTGAGAGCATAACATTTCAATAACATGCCTGCCTTATGTTTCCTAAAAGTCACTGCTCTGCTCCATAGACCAAGAAAAACCTTACCTTTTCAACTTATAACAGACATTTGCTCAAGCAGTAAGTTAAAAGTAAAGTCGGAACTTTTTAATGGTTTGCGGAGTCAATAGAACTTTAAGCTTAAAAAGGTTTTTAATGGATGTTATTAGTTATCATAGGCACCAGTAACAATTCATTATTTGGTCATAAAAGTACTTAAATAAAGACGTGAACGTGACATTTTTATGTGTATGCACTACGTAATATCTTCATTCTTCCAGGTCAAACCACTTTATGAGCTTCTCCACGCATATGTTCGTCGCCGTCTTCGCGAAGCTCATGGTCCTGAAAGAATTTCCCGCTCCGCTCCTATTCCAGCCCATATTCTCGGAGATATGTGGGGCCAAAGCTGGGCAGGCATCGTCCCTTTCACATTGCCTTATCCAGGAAAAACGCTGGTAGATGTTACACCAGAAATGATTCAACAGGTATGTTTTAATTATTATAATAATATTTTTCTGCATGTTTAGAAAAGCCCTGGTGGTCAAGTTAAAGAACCAAAGTTAAAGTTTAAAAAATACAATATTTTTTTTGCAGGGTTTCACGCCTCTCACGATGTTCCAACTGGCGGAAGAGTTTTTTGTCTCAATGAATATGTCAGCAATGCCTCACGACTTCTGGGCTCTGAGTGCGCTGCAGCAGCCGGCCGATCGACATATTCATTGTCAGCCATCTGCGTGGGACTTTTGTAATAGACATGACTACAGGTACAATACGACTTCCTTAATATTTTTTCAAAATATTATATTGACACTACTGCGTTTTTAGATGCAAATATGCATAATTAGTCAATGATCAGTGAACGATAATCTATGGTTGTAATAATCCACTGATAAATCGCTTCCGCGTATTTTTTCTACTTAGATGAAAAACAACCTGATAGATTTAACATTTTATCATATAATACACCATTATGATATAATTTTTTCTATTCCTTCTATTTTGAATAATTTATAAGTAACGGAAGTCACGTTCTAGACGGGTTAAATTAAAATAATATAATATATAATGTTTCGCAAACTCTGTTAATTTTCAGAATCAAAATGTGCACCCACGTAGACATGAAGGACTTGATCACAGCTCATCATGAAATGGCCCACATAGAATACTTCTTGGCGTATAGAAATCTCCCTAAGGTGTTCCGGGATGGTGCAAATCCTGGTAAGTGCATGCGACATGTAGGTACTTTAAAGTGACTATAATATACCATACAATAATAATAAATGTCGGAAATGTCTTAACGTAACAAAAATAGTGTGACATATTTGGCGTCTGTTAAATCAAATTTTTTACAGCTTCTTTTATATGAGTTCTTCTTTCAGTTATTCTTTGTCTCATATTTCATGTTTATTACGTCTGATTGCTATAGTATAGTTAATTAATCTTTAAACCAAGTGTTTACATAAATGTAGAAGATTAAAAAGAGAGAGTGTAAGTAAGTAATGTATGAACATGTATTTCCTACATTGATTAATGATTAAGTATTGTTGTAGAAATTATAACGGGTATTTATGTGGTTATTAAATACAAGTCTTACATTATTGTACAATTCTAATATATCATACTCGCAGTAATTGTGTGTGTCGTAGTATCAAGTATAGTTTTTTCAATGATATTACCAGCAGGTAGCTGGACATTGACAATATATTCTGAGATTAAAATAAACACAGTACCTATTATGAGCTTAAAGTAACGAATAAAGATTCCTGTCGAATTTTACATACACACATTTTAAAAGAGAGTAGTTGACCCGCGCAAATTTGTCTGTATCTCTTAATTAAAATGCTTTTTTTTCTCGTATTAGCAATATTTTCATCGATGGTTGGCTCCCATTGGTTGTAGTGTTATATACCATAAAAAAATTGATACAGAGGTCACCCAAGACTAATAGAAATTGTTCGATTGCATCAATTGAGATTAGCGTGTACCAGCAGACAAAGGCTTCAGTTTTATAATATTGGTATAATAACCTTAGCCACATGACAATATTCTTGCATTTATGTATGAATTTATTGACGTCATAGTAACGATATCTAGATTACAACTTTAAAACTGAGTAGCTACGAGTCGGTTCTGCACACGAACGGCTTCTTACCACAGCCGAAATCTTTTAAGTTTTCTAAATGTGTCTATTTCATAAGTTTGTGTGCTTCTTTAAATTAAATAAATGTCCTTTAGTTGGTCACTATAATGTGAAAGAATTACCAAAATTGCTAAAAATATTACATTTATTGTACGTCCGTATACCTTGTACTTATTGTAACAGTAATATTTTATACTCTGTTAAAAAAATAACGGTTATCCAGTTTAATCTACATAAAATATGTCGAGAAGTTAACACTTCTCACCACACTTCAATGATAAAGCACGAGTTGTCTTAAAAAAAAACAAAAAAAAAAGGAATTTGCATAGTAAACCACTATTTAAATAAAAATTAAACATCCTCGTCATCAAACATTTATTTAAAATTCAAACAAAATTAACTTACTAATACTAAGATGAAGATAACAACGAACAGCGCCATCTGTTGGTAATTTATCGTTGCTGAGTTGCACAAGTCCGTGCTACAAGTACAGTATGTGACAAAGAGATCCCCATTGCCCACGACACGTCTGCAAGGATTCTCAGCTACGTCTTTATCAGCAAGATACCCACATTGACGGACTATTCGAACCTTGTCTTCGACTGAAAATAGCAGTAAAATTACAATGATAATTATAGAGATATTGCTTTAATAACAACATTCTGAAAAAGGCACTAGTTAACGGACTAAAAGTAGTATTACTTAGGCCATATACTGAACTATAGGAAGATCATTCTTGTTAATAGCATTTATTCTTCTGACTTACTGAGATACTGGATTAAAATTTTTAAATTAATTGTCTATAACGCCTCTTTACACATTAAGCATTACAAATAATACACTTTCTCTTCTAAATGATTAATGGAAAAAACGTTGTGGAATAGAACTTCCAATGTTCTATGTTCACGAAAATCCCATGACATATGTATCATAAGAATATCGAATTAAGTCTTGAACTTATAATCACAAATATCAACAAAATTGAATTGAAATGAAACAAAAAAGACTCATCAAAATCGGTTCACCCAGTGGAAAGAAGCCAACATCAAAAAATGGTGACTAGACAGTTGGCCTAGTGGTTTCAGTGGTCACCACACCGCTTCCTACTGCGCCAAGTGTTGTGGGTTCAAATCCTACGTGGGACAACACTTTGTGTGAACCATAAACTGTTGTCTAAGTCTGGGTGTACTTTGTGTCCGTTTCATGTATGTTTGTAAAGATCCCCGCAACACAGGAATTTATATTCCTAATGCGGGAGTGGTCTTTTTAAGGAGATAAGGAGGAAAGTCAAATTATAAAATCCTCTTTTTATGAGTCAGTTGAAAAAATATTTAATCATCTGAACAAAACATCACCGTTTGATCTCCAATTATGTTGAACGTGTTTTAAGGCGACATTACTACATGACAATACAAGGCGGCAGATAACTTAAATGTAACTAAGTATATCAATATTATCAGATACAGAAGAATTATCGATCTTATCACACAATTATTTGTTTTATTTGAGTGGGAATCGAATCTGATGACCTGAACCTGATCGTTTTTTTAATGGGATTAAAACAACAATATAATGCAGTTTCGCTTGGTATAAATATCATGGATGGAGATTTTTTTCCAGTGACTTTATCATGCTGCTTCTTGTAGTTCCACCACTAGTGCAACAATTAACGCACAAATTGTACAAACACGCAGTACTGTGTACTAGTACTAACATATGTGGAAGGAAATAATTAAAACGGACTGATTGAATAACTCAAAACAGCCGTAAAAGAGACATGATAGTTAATTAGATATTAAATAGTAATTTTTGGCTTATAAACTCACTCTCCATCTTGATTGACCTACAGAACGTAGGTTCACCCACTTCGATGTGTTCAGGCGGGTCCTTCAGGGAACAGTTGATGATGCCCAAGCTGAAAGGATCGAAGTGCTCTCCACAGCGAGGGTCAAACTCGCTATTGCAGTCATAACATAGAATTGAAGAGGCTGTAATGAGAACAATATCGAATGAACCTTTTTTTTGACGCTGTACGAATAATACTTATAAATTTTATAGGTACAAGGCTTATATGGTACTTTAACTTCATTATTTTAAAAAATAGGCCATTTAGATACGGCTATTTGGTCAGGCCAATATTAAATGATCCAGCATTTCAAAATCAAAATCAAGCAATCGTTAGACTTGAATTTCAGACAGTAATTCCATTCAATATTTATTTTTGTGTCAATCGTTTCAAAATTTTTTCGAATTAGATCTTTAAGTAAATTTTAGGTTGCTTATTTATGTAATATACTTTCGTTAAAGAAATGTACACGTGTCTGTCGCGTGATATAACATTTGAGCCAAGTTCAACCAGCAGTCTGAAATCCAATTTAGTTATAAGGTTTCATATGTGTCATAGCCGTTACGGCCTCCAAGTTTATAAGTAAGATATTTAGGGCAGACATTGATCCTTATCGTTGTCCAATTTTTTGCTATAAATTGTTTGTACACTCAAGTAATGTTTATTGTAAACATGACATATATTTTTGTTTTTAAAATTGTTGTATTTTATATAACATATCGATGTTAATGCAAAATGTTAATCAAATCAATATTTATTTGTCTATCGGTTGTGCATCATACTAAAAACAAGTACCATGTAAATACTTACTAATATGGATTTAATATTACCTTCATCAAAACAAATGTTATCAATTTATTTCTCAAGTATTCAGTGTAAACAGTGCCGATCAAAATTTCCCTGCAAAATATTTAGAACTATTCCCGTCGAAAATGCAATTCACTGCGTGCTTCAAAAGTCACAAAGTAGTTAGTGCATTAAATTAATACACAATGTATTATTGTTTTTACATATTAGAGCATAATGGTTCATGTACTATGGTTTTCAGAGATGACCAAAAGTGAATATGAGTACGCACTATGACCGAACGCGCTCCAAATTCTGGCCATCCTGAGACGGCTACATTGTAATTCTACCTTTTTTTTTCTGTTCGTGATTTGAGTATTCTAAAATAAAAAAATAACTACCGAGTTAAAAGTTGAAAGGTTGATAGTAACGAATAATTTCATTTAAAATATTTGACCTTTTAGAACGATCTGATTATTTCATTATTTTTGATTAACTATCCTAGATTATCTCGCTTTCAACTGTTTCAACATTCCTATGCAGAAATAAGTTTTATACTTACTTTATTGGTTCTTATAAAAATATTCTAATTGCATTCATCATTTTATTTTGTGACTTAACGAAAAGCATAACATTTACAAGATGACTGGAAGAAACGTTATATTGAAACCATCTATAATATCGATGACTAATCAATGTTTGTAAAGATATTATAAAATGCTTTTCTGAAAAGTTTAGTTAAATATCACTACAAGTATCTTCTTAAAGAATTTCAATTTCTTAAATCTCTGATTATTTAGTAAAATGTATAATTGTGCTCAGGCGACACGCAGCTTTCGTAAAGTACGAGAATCGATATCCGATATTGATTTTTCCTACTAGGAATTTTCGGTTTTAGTCTACGCTTGTAATTAACTGTGTTTTGTGTGTATTAACTGACGATATCATTTATTGAAGACATTCTTTCAAGAAAATAACAAGAGGCGCAAGTCTTCTTGATTGGATTAAATGTTTGTTAGGTACCTTTCCTTTCAGTAAACACATCACTCAAAGCAGTTCACGAAAGTTTGCAAACAAATTGCTCTGAAACCCATCCAACTACTATATTTATCTATGTAATATCGTTAAACGAGCAATTGGTATATATACATAATATGAATCTCAGAAACAGCCCCAAAGATTTTAATGAAATCAAACAAATCAAACTAGCTAGGATTCATTTTTCTAAAATTTATCAAAAAAACAAACCAAAATAACTTGTGATCCAGGTACTTGCCAACATACTATTAGTTAATATTTAAACAAAATTTTGCAATGTAAGTTTTGTGAGTGATGTAAGTTTTTATTGCATGTGAATTTTGTTTTAAAAACATATAAAATAGGTTTCTAAAGGATATTTTCCTATTTTTTATTTATTTATTCAACTGTTCACTACACTATTACTACGTTATATATTTTGGCATTTTGTGTAAAGCTCATTCGCCATTTTCAGAATAAATTCATCATTATTCTGTTCATTATTTAATTACTCAATAACATTTTTTATTATCTTAGTTAAGTATTGTTTTCCATAGGTGGAAAGTCTTTTCTCTAAAAATAATATCATTGAATATTTATCTTTTAATCCATTTGTTTATTTTACATCTTTAGCTTGCCAATTTATTTTTAATTCTGATAAAACTTATATATTTTCATAAGTCACTTGCCTTAATCTACAATAGACTCAAGACGTTAGGTATTCTAATCATATAACCAAGTCAGTTGCAATAAAATCTATGAGCGATATTTTGTTTTTTACAAAAACCTTATTTTGTGTAACTAATATATAGGGATTTATAGTTACGAGTTATGATTTTTGTGGAATGCTTACCATATTTAGCACTGCACAATAAGCCCACAACCACTTGCACGACAAATGACAAATTCTTCATTATTCACTTAACCGTACCTCTAGAGGTAAACTGTAGTGACTGACTGAATTACCTCTGTGTTTCCCATAATTGAGTTAAGGAAGACCTGTGTATGTTGTGAACTGATATGTAAGCTTAACATATTTTGGTAGAGGCGGTTTATACTTAGTATATTTGGTACGAATTGCTGTCAAAGTAGAGTGACCATGGTTAATGGTAGTGTTGGTGTTGTTCGTGTATGTTTTTGAATATTTAGCTCTTAAACCGATGGATCGATGTCAATTTAGTCCTGCTGTTCTGCTAGACTTGTCGGTATAGGGTTCGGGGTTCTATGTGGTTTGGTCTCTTGTTAGCTTTCACAATACGGAGTGGTCGAGCTGGATACACATTTAAAGTACTTATGAATTAATTTTAGTGAGAGATATTTCTATCGGAATAGATAATGTTTGTTAAAATACAGCTGTGCAAGTTGCGTAGCTCTCATCGTGCAGTAGACACATTTGGTTTACAACTATTTGGACGGGCAATATCATAATTACTATAAACATTTATTATGCAATAAAAATAAAGGCTAGAAAATTTTAGTACAAGAATGGGAACATACTCAATAATAGCGTAGTCTCAATCATTTCACGTATGTGGGTTAATAACTGCACGCGATGTAAACAAACTGTTATGTAAATCTTTAATCGTTGATCGACATCTCACGTTAGGATAATACTGTCTAGTCATTTATATATTGCTTTTAAACCCAAGAAACACTTAGTAACTTACGTAAGTAAGAACAGTTTTTTTTAAACCATAAACATTTGCTCTTGCATTTGCATGTGATGAAAATGAAACTTAACTCTATTATTCATTAATGTATGAAAATGTAATTGAAAGTTAATCTTTATTTTGCAACCATTCTTCCTGTAATTCATACTCTTGATTGTCGGCACTTGATCGAACTTGTTGCAATACATTCTAGAAGTAAACTCACTTATACTTGCACTTGTAAAATTAAAATAGTGGAAAAAGTACAAGTCAGTTTAATTTTAGAATGAACCATTCTTCCTGATTTATTTTTAGGGTTCCGTACCTCAAAAATAAAAAAAAAACGGAACCTTTATAGGATTACTTAGTTGTCCGTCTGTTTGTCAAATCCATTTTCTCAGGAACGCGTGGAGATATCAAGCTTAAATTATTACATCAAATACTCAGGTCTACTGCCCCATGGAACTGTAAAATAAACAAACTTCTAAGTCAACGCAAGCAAAAGATACAGCCGATTATGCTGCATATTTTCGACACTCACGAGGGAATCAAAACCTACAGAATCTTGAAATTTGGTACGAAGCAACGTCTGCTAGCGCAGATGAACGAAAAATTATGAAAAGCGTACATTCTTAGTTCCATCATGTAATATATCTACAGGTTTGTACGGAACCCTCTGTGAGCGACTCCGACTCGCGCTTGGCTGGTTTTTTTATTGAAGTAAAGCACTCCGCATTACGAAAGATTCTTATTTTATAATTTAGAAGCGTTCGGAACTATATATCGGATTTTAATTGGCAACGTATTGGGTATGGTTGATGACTTGACTTTAACACTGTACTAGAATATCGTGTTCACTGAGACAAGTTGTTCTCTCTCCTCTGGCGTTGTTGCCTGATGTGTGATGGCCAGTGAAAAAAGAGATGCAAAAACATGATTGCTAATGACCAATAATAAAATTTAGCTATATGTCTATTCAGATGAGAAGATTTTTGTACTGTTCTTTTTTTCATGTATATTATTTACGCTTACCATTTAGATAATACTACGCCTCTGTACAAGAGTTAAATAACAAGTGCGGCTGCGTTATATTTTACATAATAATTAAATCTAAGCCGTAGTTACTCGTTACAAAATGTAGAACACAGCGTGTTGGGAAACTATACGAATCCACGTAAAATTGTTTGACATACGGCAAATACATGTGCGTCTTTGATTAAGTTTAAGTAGATTAGTTTCTGGAAGGAAGTCTACAAAAATGGATGTTATATAGTCCTCATTTCAAATAATGTGATGACAATGATGGATGGATGGATAAATAGTTAAAGGTGTCAATACCCGCTTACTGCAAATGTTTTGTATGCGTTAAAGGCAGTTCAATGAATTTTATTTATAATTTATAGAACATCTGTTAATACAACAATTGTCATATTTGTCTATAATAGCAAAAAAGGGTTTAATTTTTGTTTTGTTAAAAATTTAATGTTTTGGTAAACAGAATATTTTTTTTTATATTTGGAGCTTTACTACTTTGAAAATGGTTCAACGATAAAAACTTACCACTTTGTATTTATTTTATTACAATAAACGCAACCTTTTGAGTCGTATATACTGTAGAAAATTCACGGAAATTAAAACCACCGATTACAGTGCCTCGTTGCGTAAGTCACGCGCATCTCAATCTTGTTTACAATCCATACAAAGGCATACAGTATTTGGAAGAGGTATTGTTGTTAACCACGCTCCATGTTTAGTTGCTATTCTGTTACATTATATCGTGATGCAAAGTAGTCTAGTCAATTATTCAGGACGTAAACCTTGATTAATTCTTTTTTTACTATTTATATTGAACTTGCAAATACATTACTTTTTTTCTAAATATATATACATATTATAAATAGAAAACATGCAAACTCCGAAATAAATATTTGAAGATGATGCAAACATTTGCTCCGACCCGGGAATCGAACCCGAGACCTAAAGCACAGCAGTCGCATACGCTACCACTGCATCGAGACAGTCGATGTCTCTGCACAAAGTTATCGATCCTATACTATATTCGAGCATTTTGTATTAATGCTCTCCCTTTAAGTCTGATCAGAGGAGGATTTTCTTAAGAATTATTGTCTAAAGTGAGAAAATGATTCAAAAATATATCCTAAAAAAAAAACATCCAAAATTTCTTTTCAAAAAAACAAAAAAACAAACAACAACCCATAATGTCCCACTGCTGGGCTCGGGTCTCCTCTCAGGAGAGGGTTAAGGCCATACGTCCCCACGCTGGCCAAGTGCGGGTTGGGGACTGGCAAGAATACGTTGTGGCTACGTAAATCTTGCCGTTGGATGTTTTTAAGCCGCCCGAAGGCCTCCAACTAAGCTTCATGACTGTTGTCGTATGATAACAACCGGGACCGACTGCTTAACGTGACCTCCGAATCACGGAGACGCTCATGGTAACATGCCACCAGCGGTCACCCATCCAGGTACTGACCGCGCCATCGTTGCTCACCCTCGATGATTGTTTCTAATCACCGAGTGCAACTGGGCTATGAGAAATTCTTTTCATTCCTTATTTAACTTCATGCAATTATGTTATACAATTACCTGGTAGAACAAACAATTTTGTTGTACCGAAATTTGTAACTAATACTGTATTTTAATAGTTCTGTGAAAACCATAATGTTCTAACTTGGCTGAGCTGAGCTTATCAACGTTCTCTGTATTAATAACCGACAAGTTCATCCTATCTTTTTAGTTACATTAAAACGCGATTCAAACTTAGTCTAGTCGCGAACAAATCAATGAAGATTTAATTTAAAGCACTTTATCGTGAGTATGAAACTACCTGCTTATTAACTAATATTAACAAGAAGAAAATATATTTTCTAATCTTTAATAATCTGTTCTATTATAACTGGATTAATGTTAAAAAAAATTAGTAATGAAAAAATTATAGTTGCCTCATCTAGTAGCAACGTTCGTGTCACGAGTCTGCGTGCTGTTTAATGCTGTCTTTTTTGAATGCTCGTCTGCGCAGACGCAACGAGGTCAAGTTCAACTCATGCTGGATTTGTTAGGGTTTCTGTATATCGAATGTCATGATTCGGTATATGTAGGTATATTTGTTAATAATTGTACTGACATTTAAAAATCCTGTCACTTTGATTCAGAAAGATGATGGTTAAATTTTGGTCTTGTAGCTTTTTGATATTTTTACATTTACATAAAAATTATGTAAAGCTCTTCAAAGTAAAATTAATATTTTTACAGAAATTAGCTATCAGAAACATTTTAAGTTTTTTTAAATTATATAAATTTATACAATAATATTTTAAAAGAAGTATAATTCTTCAATATTTAAATAGCGCTTTGATAATAGTGGTTTAAAATATAATAAAATGCCTTCTTTTTTATAACATCTACGAATTTCAGCATATTTTTTGCTGTTTTGTTTATTTTATTATAAAATATAAAAAAATAAATTATCATTATATTTTTATTTTACCATATTTAAAATGGTGAACAATATTAAATTTCTTCATAGAATAGAAACCCAAGCGTAGGGTATTTCTTGCTCCTAGCACAAATAAATACCCAGATTTTATTAAACTTATTTATAAAATAAAGTTCTCTTGACATAACCAATACTGGAATAAATTTCCGCCATTTTGTTGCGCGCGAAATAATCAATCGGGAGCAGGTTAACATCCGCGTCGCAGCTTTCACTTGCGCTCGCCTTTCATCTCTTTTGTGTGTTGCAAATTATTTTGTTTCTTTTTAAAGGGAAATAATATTGTTTAGTCTATTAAATCAGATATATTATGTCAGGCGCTCATAGCTCAGTTGCACTCGGTGAATAGAAACAATCACCGAGGGTAAGCAACGATGGCGCGGTCAGTACCTGTATGGGTGACCGCTAGTGGCATGTTACCATGAGCGTCTCCGTGATTCGGAGGTCACGTTAAGCAGTCGGTCCCGGTTGTTATCAAACGATAGCAGTCGTGAAGCTTAGTTGGAGGCCTTCGGGCTGCTTAAAAACATCCAACGGCAAGATTTACGTAGCCACAACGTATTCTTGCCAGTCCCCAACCCGCACTTGGCCAGCGTGGGGATGTATGGCCTTAACCCTCTCCTGAGAGGAGACCCGAGCCCAGCAGTGGGACATTATGGGTTGTTGTTGTTGTTGTTGTAGTCTATTAAATTGTTTTAAGTATTTATATAAAGTAACATAACATAAACACTGCAATGGATATGTCAACCGAGAAAATTACTTAAATATTGCTTTGTTGTTTTATAAAAATACAACTCCTGCATTAGGAATATTCCTGTGTCGTGGGGATATAAATACATAATTATTTGAGAAATGTTGTTACTTTTTAAATCAGAAACACACAAGGATCATTTCTTGGTCTGGTTTCAAAGCTTTTCTTTTTAATATTTCTTTTAATCTAACTATGTTGAAGAAGAGATACTGGTCTATGAAACAGCACATGAAAGGGGATCTTCCCATTTCCTTGAAAAAGCCAACTCTTCGACATCCGTCTTCGTCTCCTGCCTATCCTTATATATGATGTCCAAACTTGGTCTTTGACAGAGGGTCAGAAGTCCAGGTTTGGCAAAGAGCAATGGAACGCAGCATGTTGGATGTCAGTGATGCAACAGGATCGTATAAGAAACAGAGCTGCGTTCCTTAACTAAAGCCGCGGATGTTGGCTAGAAGGCTGCCAGATTAAAATGGGATTGGGCTGGATACGCATGTCGTAAGAATTCGGACCCGTGGGTCAAGGTCTTCGAACACTGGGTGTAAAAGATGACGCGACGATCTTGACGCCTATCGCAGACTGGCTGGATCTGGCCTTGGAATGAGAGAGGTAGCTTTAAGGGGAGGTCTTTGCCCAGCATCGGGACACAACAAGTTCATACAAAAAAAAAGTTGAGGTGTTGTTCTTGCAGCCTTCAGAAGGTCTTGTGCTATACTATTGTTTCTTAATCTATATATTATGTACCATTCGTCAAGTACCTACGTACACCTGATCAGTTAACATTCATTTCACTTAACAGATCTTAAGTACTGGTCTTCCCCGAAGACTGGAGAATTTCGTCTCTGCAATTTATAACTAAACTTATGTGGGTTTTAAAATCTACACTATTACTAGACTTAAAAATAAATTAAATTTTTGTCAAACATATGAGAGTAGAAACATTATTTACTACAATGCGTAATCCGCAGAATACAAATTCACACGCATAATCGTTACGCATTTTATCTGCGCGCAATTATCACGCACATCGCGTTCCAAAGTCACAATATAGGTGACTTCCGAGGACGGTGATGGTAACATGGCTAGAACTGTTATATAAGATGTTGTTAGTTTTGTAACTTATCCGTTAATGTATACAAATGCTGCAATTTAACTGTTCTACAAAAAGATGTTTATCTTTAGTTGTACGTTCTATGGAGTAGAAGACTTTAGTGCGATTAAGGCTTGCTGTTTTACTATTTATATGTACTATTTAAATATATGTCATAGGATCAATATATTTTTTTTTTACACAAACAATTAGATCTAAACAGGTATCTTATGTTTCCGGCTTCCATAGCTCTTACAGTTTTTGTTCTATAAATAGTTTTTATTTCATGAGTTATTTACATCGGTGAACAACATCATCTTTCACCTCAGCCAAAAGACGTATACTGCAGAACATAGGCTCTCCATAATAGTCAGAACTTATGCTGCCCACATCAAACGTTAAACAAATATAAATATATAATGTTTCAATTTAAAAATTTAGTTTTTGCAACATCAAAAACTCTTCGACTCACTCGTACAAATTAAACGAATGTGTATGTTCATTTTTTAACGGATGGATTTTTTGATGGTATTAAAAAAATCTGGTAATAAATATCCTACCAAAAATTGAAATGATTAATTTCTTCCATTTAAATTGTTTATTTACTCGATTTAAAAAAAATCTGAAGAAGTCGGACAACAAAAGTGATCTCCATATTGTTTCTTATAGATAAGTTTCAGATTTAATATTATTATGCGTTGCTTTTATGCATAGTCTTTGAAAAGCTGGATATTCTGGACACGCACCTTAAAACAACTTGCTAAAAATGGACTACGGATATAGTTAATTGATACATCACGTCGATACCGTATTAAACCTGGTTCTGTTCAAATATTTCCTTACGTTACTAGTTTAACATCTGCGTTACATAACTTTACTGACATTTAGTTCTAAGTAACAGTAATAGCGTGCTATGGAAAGGCTTATGGTCGGCATTTCTCTGAGGAATCGGTGGTTCGGTAGAAAACCAAAGTTATCGTCATAGCCCATAGAATTGGCAAGCTGAAGTGGCAGTGGGCTAGCCATATTAGCCGCACAAGTGATTACCGTTGGGGTCCTTGATTGGAGACTGCGTTTCGGTAAACGTAGTGTAGGACGTCTGGAGGCCAGGTGGAGTGATGAAATGCGCAAGATAGCTGGCAGGAACTGGATGCGAGAAGCTGAAGATAGGACCAAGTGGCGTGCAATTGGAGAGGCTTATGTCCAGCCGTGGACTGCGGTAGGCCGATGATTATCATGAACAGTAACAGCAATTTATCATTTGTATGAACTACCACTTTTTAGTAATTAAACTTTCTTTTTTGTATTTCTAATAATACTAATAATATAAATGTTTTTGAAAATGAAATTTATATGTATTTTCAATAATTTATAAATTAAGGTTTATAACATTATCACATTAAATTACAATTGAAACTTTAAAACATTAAAAGTTATCTTTACAACCGAAAATTCAAGCAATTTTCACAGCTTTTTGTAATATATAAATGACTCAAAGTTCATTAAATATTTAGTAGGCCTTTGAAGTAAAGAGTTTTTTTGTAAAAGATATCTAAAATATAATTAGGTTTGAATTTCTGAATCACGGCTTAATTTTGCCTGTGCAAATTGTCTGCTCCAAAAAAAAGCTTCTGTATTCACGAATTTACGAATGTTGCAATAAGTTGATTTTTTTTTTGACTTCTTGTTATTTTTATATCGGAAAAAAAAATTAGGTTAAAGCTGTTTACGAAGAATGATACTACCAACATACGAACATTGTTATACATATTGTTTCACCACTGTTTCCAACCCAGTTACAATTGTAACAACACTATTGTTTCATTAACGCAGCTTCGTTACTAAACTTATCAGACAGATATGGGGGCAATAATAGAATAATGTGTATACGCTCCGAAGAACTCGGGTAATGGACTACTGGGAGAAATTAAATGTAGAAATCTGTTGACGGTGGAGTACTATTAAACCAATTTTATTAAGACTTTTCTTTTGTTCTTTTATAACTTTCAGTTATCTTCGTTTTAACCCTAAAAAGCGTAATAAATAGTGAACCTAAAAGAGCTTTTTCTAAGGAAATATATTTTGTATTTTAGTTTCCAGGCAAAATTGAATCATGAGTCAATTAGGGTAATTCAATTCAATTATAGTTTAGTGTTATGGATTTATATATATGCGTTTAAGATACACAATTTGGGAAAGAAAAATGTCGAAAGCATACCCTAATGGAACATTATTCAGTCTAAGAACGAAACCACGTACTTTGTGAACAAACCAGGCTCATAAGATATTTTTGTTTCCTGTCTTGTTTAATTTATTTTTTCCTTTATTAATTTACAGGTTTTCATGAAGCAATTGGAGAAACAATAGCCCTTTCTGTTTCATCTCCCCGGCATCTCCAAACCCTTGGACTGGTCCAGCGGTCTGTGGATGATACAGCTCATGACATAAATTACCTCTTCACCCAAGCCATGGACAAGCTGGCGTTCCTGCCTTTTGCTTTGGTCATGGATAAATGGAGATGGGATGTCTTTACGGGTGACGTCAGAAAGGAGCAGTACAATTGTCATTGGTGGAGACTCAGGTTTGTAGTTATGTCTTGTGCTTTGGAAACATTATGATGCAAAGTTACCTACATTTATAATCAGAGTATTGAACCTAAAAATATTGCAACAAACTTCCACTTTAAAAAAAATAAATTATCTAGAGTTAAAAGTTAAATGGTTTACCTCAAAACCTTACTAGATTTTCAGAATGGAACTTCCGTTTTTAAAAACTAGTTTAGTTTGTTTCTATGATCAGTTTGTTAATTGTAACGATAGCAATCATCAAGTTTTGGCGAAAGAATTTATAGTTTCGACTCTTTAATTATTTCAACTCTTAGTTGCATTACATTAAATTTTAATTATTATATTAATACTGATATTAATATAATAATTAATATCAGTAAATCAAGTAATAATGAGTACTCATCAGTATTAAGTAACCCGTTACCCTCAGCTGACTATCACTATATGTAACATCATATAACGTTTATCTGGCCCATCTTTTAGCTTAAGAAATTTTTAAATGATTTCTAAGTGTGTTGTTAGTGAATTTCAGACACATATAATGTGTATCTTAGTGTAAATACCCGTAGGGGTCAATTTTACTAAACAAATTTCAATGGCAATAAACTATATTGCGTAATAGGTTTCAATGATCGAATTGGTGATAATATAAAGTAATAATCAGAACCAATAGGCTTTCATGGAAGGTTTAATGAAAGTAAAGGAAATTACTCAGATATGTAGGTTCAGGTTGTAAGGTTGGCTGTTTTAAAAGCTTATTTTGAAGAGAATTTACAAATAAGATCTTAATTTTCCCTACGCTAACATTGCTGATGTTAGTATTGCTGATAACAGTGAAAACTGTATGGTACTTTGACTGCACCTTCAAAGTATAATCATTGCACGAATCAAGGCTCATTTTTAATAAAAAATCAACCTTCATAGACATAATGGCATAGTTTGTTTAAGTGATTCATCCGAAGACATAAGAATTAATGAATGTTAACGATGGTCATAAACTTTAATTTTCTAACTATTATTAATGTGTGTTTTTAAGAAAATACTGTTCTTATAGATTGGTTCAAGTAATTCGTTATTTTAGTTATCACTGAAATTCGGTTAATCATATAAACGGGTTTCGAATCTACAACCATTCCGTCTCAGACGCGAGCTCTTTGTAAGTAACGAATTGTGTCATAGTACTGACTGAAGCTCCAGAAGATGATGTGCATAGCTCTGTAATAATTATGATTTATTTCAGACAAATTAGTCCATAGGAAGCTTACAAAATAAAAAAAAATATTACATCATTACAAAAATACAATTAATCAGAATTATACAAAATATAGGTTTACAATAATTAAAATATATTAAAATGGAGGAAATGAATCAAAATTTAAAAATTTAAAACAAAAACACAACATGGGTATTAAACACCACACTCAAAATCAAATGAAATCAAAATTAATTGTTAGGGTTTCATAGGAATAGCTACTTTTAGAATAGGTCAGATTAGTGGGCTTTCATATGTAATACTACTGTGAAACTCTTTGTGGGCTTACATATACTAATATATTATGTCATCTTAATCACTATACTCGTAAGCTAAGATGATGAGTAAATGATTTATAGATGTGCTAACTCCTGTTATTATTCTAGTTACTATTCTATTTCTCTATTCTATTATTCTATGACTGTGTCTGCAGAGACTAAATAAATTTATATATAATTAATTAAAGGAAAACGTGAAATATTTAAACATTAATTCTTAAGGCGCTTAAAGTACTTTAAGAACAGAAGAAGCAATACATGTTGTAAGACGTGGTAATCGGAAAATTGATTTGACGGCCTAATCGCATATTTCTTTAGCACAATTATTATTCTATTTTTTCTATATACGCTCAACAGCTCATTACCGATTAGATAATACAGTCCACGCAATGAATGACGTAATGTTGACGGTCGGTTGCTGGTGAAAATACTATCTTCTAGGTCAAGCAGCTAAATTATATGTTGCTTAGTGAATTGATGACTAAGACAGATATCCCACGAAATGATAAAATGTGATTTAGAATATCAATCAAACTCTTTTTGATATTACAATGATAAATAAAAACGTAAGTATGGTTTATTTCATATAAATATAATAATTAAGTACGAATACCATAGACACATTCTTTGTTCTTCAATTTAGACTGCACGAATGGCGTACTGATTTGGTGAGTGTTATGGGTTCAAACCCCAAATGGGACGATTTGTGTAGTTCAAAAATCGTTATTCTGAGTCTAGTTAGCTAGTAGACTAGTAGAGTAGTTAGTTAGCTAGTAGACTTTGTATCCATTTCATGTATGTTTGTAAAGTCCTCCGCGACACAGGACGTATTCTAAATGTGAGAGTTGTCTTTAAAAAGAAAAAAACTAGATTGTTTTTTGAGGTTTTATTTTTTCATATTTACAAAGATATCATCAAATAAAAGCTTATTATTTGGAATTCAGAAACCAAAATATATCGGTAAAAGATCTGTGCCAAAAACAATAATATATATTTTACTTAGGTAAGTTACCTATACCGAGTTATTGGAGTAAATAATTTACATAAGGTTTTTGGGAAACGTCAATGCGGACTTTCATATTACCACAATAACTCAGAAATAATACGTTATGTATCACCCATATTAGTATGTTTCGAATAAAAGGAGTTTCATATATATAACACAGTTATATTTCACAAATAAATAGCTGTTCTATCAATGACTTAAATAGTCTCACTCTCTGAAAAGATGTTCGACAAAATCAGTAAATCTTTTCTCCTGTAAAATTTGGAGTTTTTGATTACCGATTGATTGCTTGGGAGCGTCGAAATATCACTTTCGCTCTATATGAAAGATATGGGAAAAATATATTAGTTTATACCTCTTTAATTTTTACGCATGACGTTCACCTTAAAAGTTAGTGTTAATAAGCAATAATTTCCAATTTTACAAGGTTAATTTTGAAACACTGACCTCACAACCCACGACCATGTTCAGAAACATACTGAACAGTTATGGGCCGGTTTCAATTGTGTGATTTCATATATTTCGATATGTTATGCATTATTCAAGAACCGCTCATCATTACACCAGTATATCATGATAGTTCAATTTGTAAGCTGATGCAATAGATGCATTACTCAACATTTCACGCCTAAATGTCATCAGTGGATTCAAATGTTTAGCTTAAATATACTAAATTATTCTATTCAAAGATTGTATAGATACTGAACAATAACATTGATGTCTTGACTTGATTGCTCAGTATGATCATTAATAGAGATCTCTAAAGTATATTCTCTTTGACGATAATTAAGAATCCAGTGAAATGAAAATACTAATATAAAATATTTTAGTATCTAAATTGAAACAGTATTCTTCAATTTTTAAGTGCTTTTTGTACTTACTCTCAGTAACAGATATACGCTAACGTAAGAAGTTCTATTGGATTATTGTATTCGACAAGAAAGAGGTGTTATTTTAAAGAAATAACTTGATAAGAAATACTAATTGCCATGTCTATCAAATCTATTATACAGTAATATTTTCTACGAAATAATTATAGATACTGTGAACTCTTTATTAAATTGATATCTATTAATACCGATTGCAATTATTTAGCTCGTATTTATCATTAATCTAAAAATAAAATGTAGATTCTAGCATAATTATTTTTGATTACTTTGTAAATACATTCAGTAGCTTTATATATATATAGCCACTTGCGTTATAAAAACTGATCTGAGAAGTGATAGGATTACGGTCGTCGTTCGGCCTTGACTCCGAGTAACGGGTTCATGCCTCAGATAAGAGCGAAAGTGAATAGTGCATAGTGTAGGAGCTAAAGCGGGCTTTCGAGGTTGAACTTGATTTCCAATTGAAGGGTATTTGAAAAAAATGACCTTAATTTGCTAGGTATTTAAAGGTGTCAATGGTATATATATATACATATAAATGAAGCATTCGTATTTTTGATGCTGTAAGGAAATTCTTATACGTGAGAAATAAGTTTTAATTCGCATTCGCATCGCATACAGCTATGTTTAAAAACCCAAATGTTGCAACATATTTGGATTTTTAAACATAGCTGTATGCAAACATAACAAATAATAAAATAAACAAATTGAAAAAATCAACATATATCTTAAAATCTTAAATAAAAAAGAAATATTTTATGTGAATAATATTTTTCTAAGATAGACAAGTAAAGTTTGGAAGAGAACAATATTTCTGACATCACGGTCACCCTAAGGTTGAGTACGGAAAACAAGTTAGTTGTAGTCCGAGGAATTCTTAAGCCCCAGTTTCAAACATTATAGATAAGTCCTGGATAGCTTATCTGACAGATGATTTGTCACTATTTATATCAAATTATCTGTCAGATAAGCTACCTTGAACCGCTGAAACAAAGCCTTACAAAATATTAGGTGTGTAGTCTCAACAAACAACATTTCACAGTACCGCTTTCCGCCAGCTCTTATGGCTGTAACACCTTCTTAAAACATACAGTTACAGAATGCATTTTGTTACATAATTACAAATCTCTTGTCTTGATCAATTAACCTAATTTTTATAACAACATACTTATGTCAACTATTACGTGCAGCCTTAATGTGTGTTTGAAATGAATGCAAGGACAGAAACAATTTGGCAATACTTTCTTAATTCGATTTCTGTCTTTTTTGTATTGCAGAGATGTACTAGTTTAAACCCTTAAGAATACCTTTATTTACCGACTATGGAAAGAAATTACGATAAATGATAGCAAGACAAAAAGAAGTACAACTTTAAAAAATTCTGTACCGTCCTGTGTGGTTGACGTCGTTCAATTATTATTCTGAGCTATTGATGACGATGACATATAAATATATATATATGTATATATATATATATACTAAATCTATGTATGATGACCATCCACCATTAAAGTATTTAATAAGTATCATCTCTTCTATCAGAGAGCAGTACCAAGGCATCAAGCCACCAGTTCTACGTTCCGAGTTGGACTTCGACCCAGGTTCTAAGTACCATATTCCTGCCAATATCCCTTATATCAGGTAAGTCTAAATATTAAGATTTTAAAGCAAAGGTTTTCTATTGAATGCTAAATGTTATTTGAGTTAGATTTTTATCCGAATATACATCTCGAATGTTAGAATATAGTAAGCTGGTGGTACCACGATAATACTCCCAAGAAAGTACAAGCACAGTAGAGCCTCCAGCTTTTAAATTTAATCTATATTTTCAGGTCAATGAAAAAAAAAGAAATTAAAAAAATCCTAGAGATAAATGCTGATTTATAAATTCAACTGTGATTCCATAAGTTTTAATTTATTGGTGGGTGAAACTTAAACTATTTTGCATAGAGAGTCTGATCTTCGCAATGACTGACTACCATACTTATATACTGGACGTACATGTATGTAGCTCCATTCCATCGTATTTATATTTTTTTTTTATAGAATGGACATAATTTTATTGTTGTCTACTTGTTTAAATACAAATAAAAAGTATTTTCATTAACACTTTCTTCCGTGCGTCGTTGACTATTAAACGGGGTTTTTTTTCACGTATTAATTAGATATTTAACTAGAGTATTCTATGTGTATGCCTTCGTATATTTAATACTTACTGTTTTCAGCATGCGAATAAACAGCGTCATAAACTAATATATCACACACAAGTAAAACTTTAACTCAAATTCACAAAAACCACAATAAACTAATTAAATTTATTACTAACTAGCCGAGCCCCGCGGTGTTACCCGTTGTACAACAACTAACCGTAGATAAATCCGCAGGGCGAAACTAGTCAAAAAAAATTAGCTTAAGTTGCTCTTTATAACATCAGCTTTCTGTTAGTGAAAGTTCTGTTAAAATCGGTGAAGCCGGTCAAATTTTACACGGAACAAACAGACAGACAAAAATTTTTAAAACTGCTTTTTTGACGTATGTGTCGTATATACTCTCGCAATACATTTTGTAGAAATGTATTAATTTGGAATTGCACACAAACACTTCAATTTTATTTATTTGTATAGATGCCATTTAATAAATTTTCTGAGTTGTTCAAGTAGGTGTTGTACGGTATCGTAACCTCGTGTGTGGGTACTGTTTTAATTATTTTTGCAAATTAACTTTTTAAGACCCTGTTTATTTTAATTATCGTAAGTAAATGCATGTGCTGAATTTCGCTTTTAATCACCAATTTACTTAAAAGCATATCTGGTATCGATGTTAATATCGATCTTGATTGCGTATTATTTCAGAGAATTCGTTCAAAAACTTTAGGATTATGCACAAATGCATTATTTATGTAATTTCATTACTGTTATGTAACATAGTGTATTTGAGAATTAATATGATATTATTGAAGGAAATAAATATCACAATCATTTTTATACCATGATTTTAATCTTGTCTGATAATTTAGATATGTAATACGAATTCGACGCCAAAATGAGTTATTTACTTCTGGCTAACAATACTATTAAATAGTTACTGTATCAGTTTCAATTTGATATAGTGAAATTTGTTGTGTTCTCCGAGAAAGGGAACTTGGCCTCTATATATTTATTTCGTGATCTGTTACAACTAAAAGAAATGCAACATAATACAAATACATTTTTTAAAATGAGATTCATCATCATCATCAGCCTATCGCAGTCCACTGCTGGACATAGGCCTCTCCAATTTCACGCCACTTAGTTCGATCTATGGCTTCTAGCATCTAAAATAAGATTACTCTAATCTAAACTACTAGTAGTCTAATTAGTAGTCTAATTAGTTTGATAAAGTAGTAGTAATTTTTCTCACAACCATCAATATGATGTTCTCCTAGCCCATTTCGGCCACGGCGGCCTGTCTCTACGGAGATAAGCCAACTACGCCGGAGATATTATAGTGCACTAGTGTGCGCGCAAACACGGGTGCACTCTCTGTTCTCTCTCTCTGAAATTATCCTCGCTCACTCGATGCAACATAGCGTCAGCGCTGTTTCACACCGGTTTTCTGTGAGACCGTGGTATCACTCTAGTCGAGCCGGCCTATACATGCCGAAGCGGGGCTCTCCTACGGTAAAATAATATTAAACTGTACAAACTATATTCAAATATGTATAAAGTAAACATATCACATATGTTTTCAACCCTTACAGTGATAGTAATTAATATTTAGGAACCGATCGTAAACAATATTAAGGAAAATATCCTAAATATTTTAGGTTGGCACTGCATTGTGCAATGTATATAGATATTAACTCCCTCAGTTACAGCACTATTGCCATAATATATTCCACAAAACATTTGTGCATCTAATAAATCATTGGAGAATAGTACTAGATTACATATCTACTTCAACAATCCATTTACAGAAACAAATGGACACACAATAGATTTCTGTAGTGAATGCATGAACATTGTTTTGTCATGTCGCTATTTCAAGTCTTGCAAACCTTACTGCGATCACCGTTCTCACGATATTTGGTAGTAGGTAATAGGTTTGTTGCATTCGATTTAGATAGCAATTTTGTGTAATTTTAACCTAAATACCTCTGTGAATATCCTGAGAATTAAGTAAGTAAAACTGTGATATAAAATCAATTATATTTTACAAGACTAAAACCAAGTTTGGTTAAAATAGATAAAATTGACATCTTTAGAAAATGAAGCATGTGATTCAGATTTGAATATTTTAAGTTAAAATAAACTTTGGATATATTTCTACAGCCTCGGTGGCGCAGTGGTGGCTTATGCGACTGATCTGCTTGAGGTTTCAATTCCCAGGTCGGATCAAATGTTTGTATGATCTACAAATATTTGTTTCGGAGCTCGGGCGTTTTCTATGTACAATATGCATTTATCTTTTAAAAAAATATATAACCATTATATTAGTCAAACAAGCTATCATAATACAAGCTCTACTTAGTTCGAAGCTTGATGTTTTGTGTGTGAAATTTCCGAAATATACTTATTTCTTTTATAATACTGTGTAACATAAATATGTTATTGATAGTGATGTAAATCTGCTATCTATACTTTTTGTATTATTAAAAAATAGCTAAGGGGTTGGCCATTTCGTTACGCATAGTCGTTAAAAATATAGTTGGTACAAAGCGGACCATTTGTCATGTTGCATCGTAAGCATGTTATGTCTGTTACAACTGAAGCGTCCTTTCCAGTTATTACCTGGTACATCTAATGATCGATAATCAATCAATGCGTTTTGATTTGAACGTAACCATACTGTTAACAACAGAAGTGACATGTTAGTTTTTTTCAAAAAGGAATGTTTGGATTAGATAACATTGAGTTCAATCCGTTATCGTTGCAAAATGGAGTTTTAACTATAACTTTACATAGTCTTGCCATACATATTGTTACAAAGAAAAACAACATGTCTTATTGTACGTAATGTTTATTACAATTACAGTGCGTTGGTTTAATACATTAATTTAAAAACATTAAAAATATACAAACTTATTCGAATTGGTCCCCATTGGCTGCAATGCATCCTCTAAAATTTGAGGCCAGTTAATACTAGTTAACATAAGCAGCACTCACTCTTTCTATGGGAAAATTCTTCACTGCCAATCGTATGAATAGTTTTAGGGACTCCAAATTATCATGGCGTTTGTGACCTCCCTGAACGTACCCCTTAAGTAGTTGTTTTGATTTCACCATTTATTTTAAATTACCAATTAAGAAATGACCAGTGCGTCTCTTATAGGCAGCAAATCCTAAGTCATCTTTTAAAATACGCGACATGGTTCTAAGTGCTATCTTCATCTCCCGATATATATTTTTTTGTTTTCGGTCAAGATTTCTTCGAATTTTTTCCCTTATTGAGTAGATCGCCATTTTTGTATAAACTACTACTACACTACGTACACGGTCAGA
The DNA here is from genome assembly GCA_003709505.1 of Hyphantria cunea. NCBI lineage: Eukaryota > Metazoa > Arthropoda > Insecta > Lepidoptera > Erebidae > Hyphantria > Hyphantria cunea. The sequence continues at coordinate 2,782,493 of PKRV01000173.1, read as the reverse complement.
TCTCTTTCTGTCACAAACAGAGGAGATTACATTGTACCTGTCAATAGCCCGGTACACAAACATTTGACTAGTGTCAAGTGTATGGAGGATTTCAAAAGTTGTATATAGATACGACCTACTTAATGTATAGCAATCACAGTGATGCGGTTCTCTTTATCACACCACAAAATAAAACCACCCACGGCACGAAAATAGGAAAAAGCACAATGAACAACCGTATAAAATGACAGATTCCAAATTCAAAAGTAATATATTGTTTATATTTAATTATAACTGTATTTATGGCCAGACTAAGTATATTCTTGAGGAGCTTAAACGTATCCATTTGATAATTTTTCTTTTGTAAAACTATGTATACGCCAAATATTAGTAAAAGGGTGTAATGGTCTTTCATTGCACTAGTAACAGTACTAGATTTGCAATAAAAATTCGGATATTTAGAAAAATAAAACTTATTTTACCATACCCGTCACTGTTCCACTCCCATAGAACCTAGCTCTTAGTTTAATAATTTAGTATAATACTATTTTTTATCCCACAAATTAGCTTATTTAATCACTAAATCTTCCTCTTAATTATTATGGACTCTAAATAACAGTTTTCTGAGTTAAATTGATGCTATAATATTTTAACTGTAGAATATAAATAAGTAGCACTCATTTCGTTACCACGCTTTCTAAATAAATGCAGATCTGTTGGTTTGTTAATAGTAACTGAATTAGTGGAACAGTCTTAAAATATAAGATTGTCTATATTTTTGAGTGTGAGATAGAAACATTTTCATTAAACAAATGCGTTACACAGCTAAAGAATTTGTATAAAACAACATATTATTTAAATAAATACTTCTATTAATAAGAATGATGTAGCTAGATTTAATTCAAAGCCAAATAAAGCGTTAAAGATCATTATTCGACTGATGTTTTTTTTTTTATATATGAGCCTGCTAAAGTGACTCTACTTACCTGATGGAAAGCATGAGTAGAATCCATGAGTGGTGGTCACCATACTCAATGCGAATGAAGACAATGCAACAATGCAGCATGGTGATTCACTCTATGGCGGCCTATTGAGATTCTTCTGAAATATAGCAGGCTATCAAAGTAATTATTTTCATATAGTATAGTTGTGTATGTTTAAAAAATAGTAGTGGTTGTATAAAGTTAAACGTTTGCAGTCACTTTAATATAATTACTTTTCATTTATCAGCTTTTAATAATAATAATAATTTATCACATGAGATTGTCGAAATGTGGAATGTAGATTCGGTGATTATTGTTTCGATAGTTGTGTCTGTTCACGGATTGATAGCCAAGAGCCTGGACCAACACCTCAAGGGGCTCACGTTAGATGGCTGGATCAAGGGTCTGATGCAGAAGGCAGTCATTCTTACACGGCTCGTATTGTGAGGAGGTTCCTGTCTTTGGAGCCCTAACCACGGGTTTCTTGGTCCCTATACCCTAAGTCGGTCTACTATTTTTATATTTTTAAATATATATTATTGTTTATTTTTTATGTATTTAAAAATGTAATAGACATGTATATATGTATGTAATAAATAAAAGATAATAATAATTTATTTCCAATTATGGAACTTACTATATTACAAGAAAATGTTGCCAATATTTTACAGATTTTGGCAACATTTTCAATTGATTTAGCATCTGCAATCAAACTAGGTAAAGCCTGTATTTAAATTGTCATCACCAATCGCTCCAATTATTTTTTTGAATTAACTGCTTACATTTTAACTTATTGCACTTCTGATATCAGATTTTTCGTGTGGTGATGATTCAAATAGACAAAAAACATACACAAACCACGTGACTAAGGCAGGAAACTACACAGTAAGTAACATAAATTTATAAAGAAGAAAAACTTCGAATGAACCTTATACCAATCCAACCAGTAACAATAGGCCTGAAATTGTTGAGGGATTAACCCCATCTTTGATTTTTGAAACGAGTTTTAAGCAAAATAAGTTCAGAAGAAGACTTTTAAATTTAATTGATGTGATGTAACTAAAAATTGATAAATAATTTTGCACATTTTGTTAATTTTATATTTTCATAAAATATTTTTTTTTTAATGCTAGGAGTAAAAGGAACGTAGACAGAGGCAAATTAAAGGGAGCAGATTGGTAGTACTTACCTCCTTTGAGCGAATGCTAATTTCGAATCATTTTTTAGTTTTGTAGTAGCTTTTGTTATTTATTTTACATTAGTCTTAAAATTTCGTAAATCGAACCTATACGTTATGTAAAAGAGCTAATAATTTTATCGAGAATGAATTCAGTACCTCGAGCACCAGTAATCGCTGAATTCATATCGTATACTTATGGAGCCTATGAAACGATAACGGAGTATTACAATAGGCCGTAGCATGAAGCACTAACGTTAGGGTATCGAGACCTCGATAGGATTAAGACAGTTAAATATTAAACACTCTACAAACTCGGTAAAAAATTATATTAACGTACGTCAACAATCACAAATTGCGGTCATACTTTCTTTGTTATGAAAGTGACACGTGGCGAGTACTATACGATACGTTTGAGATGCGAAACTCTAACAAATTGTTTGTAATGACAAAATGAGTTCATATTACGCACATTAGAGGCGCTGTACAAATCTCATACAAATTTTTGTCAAATTTTTTTGGGTGCTGGAGGCACAAGCATTATCTGAGAATCTCCAAAAATTAAAATGGTAGCTCAATGAAATAAATTATGTTTGAAAACAATAAAAAAACATGCTTTGAAATCTCATTCTTCTTTCTTTCTCTATCTCGTTTTGCTTTCACTCTCTCTCAGCATTTGCGTCTCCATCTTCAAAATTTGTACGTCTCTATAAATATACTGCAGTTAACTATACATTGAAACATACATTGAATAAAGCGGTAGTTTAAATGCTAAACGAATAATAAATAAATTGAGCACATTTTACATTAAGTTACATAAATTATGATGAATGTTGTCTACTACAGTGAAATCTTTCACATAAGTCATTCACCTTTATTTTATTCTTCACTAATTTTCGAGCGCGGTGATGCCTATAAATATTGGTTATTTATTATGTTTAGTGTCTATCTACGTATTGAATTGCATTACAATTTTTGTTCCGAAATATCGTATCCGACATTATTTAAACTCAAATTATGCAGAGCCTGTACTACGCTTTGGGTTTGATAATGAATAGAGATACTCTAACAAACTACATTTACTCGTAGATTCGATCTTTGATTTAACTGTATACACATTTTGCACAAAAACATCAAAAAATGTTCATAAATATATTCAAGCATAAAAAGATTAGTAAAGTATTATTTACAAATCATCACAGTCATAATAAGACCTTTTCAGAAAATATCTAAATATGGCACGCGTTAACGTCTTTTGTTCCGCATTCTGTGTTAGTGAATATATTTGTAATGTGCGCGTTTATATTCTTTATATGAGTTCTATCATTGATCCTCGGAAGTCAGCTGGAATGGAGTGTAACCTGATGAGGCGGGGATTACGTAACGTCACGTAACGTCGTTTCCTTAACATCACACGATTATAGATAGAAAATTATCACTCGGTGTAGCGTTGAATATATAATGGTATCGGGTATCAAAAGTTTGATTATAATTTGGTAAAAATATGGAAATTGGTTGAAAAACTGTACTTTTACTGACTAATGGTAAAAGACATAGGCCCTTTCAGATAAAATTTGTTATTCAAAAATTAATTATGAAATTTATATACCATACTATTCTAAGTATAGATCGGGGTCAACATTTACTGTTGACCCGATTTTCACTCGTAGTACAAAGTGTTAAACAGACATTATTTCTTAAAATTCAGAAAAAAAAGTTTATTAATCTTCTAGCCTTTTCTATGAATTGTTCAAACCGTAGATGAAAACCTGTTAATCAGTTATCAATATTCATGTTGTAATATGGACATCAACCCACCATTTAATAAGCTACGTAATATTTAGATTTTAAAAACTAATTTACATTTTGTAACTCTCCGTGTCGATCTTGCGAGAAACTATCTGTGCCCTTGGCTGTTCCGTGTTTACCTGAATATGTTTCTTAGATGAAATAGTGAAATAGTTATTTCTGTATTAAGTAGCTACTAATAAAAGAAGAACCAAAAACAGTTTTACCTTGGTATATTAGTTTACGTTTATTTTATTTTTAAAATAGAGTTACTCATTATAAACTCAGCTATGAGCTAGTGTACTAGTGAAAGTGCTCTTGAAGTTTCTTCAACCATTTCAGAAATTATCTAAGAACAACTAGGTCGACTGGTAAAATAATATACATTATTCATAGCCGATGTCAAAAAATAAAAGGTTCTCAATTAGACAATATTTTTTCATTTGATTAGTGCACCGTGTAAATATTTAATTATATGTTGCTATTAAAAACCGTTATTTAGATATAACAAACAGACACTTAAGTTTTATTAATTGATATACGAGATTGTTTCGTAAATGTGGGCTGAGACGTGAAAGTAAGACGTGGAAGCTCAATATATTCATGGATATTCGTGCTACAATATGGATACATGAGTTTTTGAATAAAAATATCCTGTTAAAAGATTGTTTATATCTATAAACAATGTCAATTGTCTGTTTATAGGTGCCTACCTATTAACAGATAATTGACATCATGAACATGGAATGAGCAAACCTTGTTTAACATATGTAACACAATAACTTGTGTAAAACGCAACACAATTTAATTATTTACTGTCTCACAAAAAATACTAGACATTTTCAAACATTGGTAAATATCTATCTGTATATAAAATTTGAGAATCTTATTTTGTACTCGCTAACAGAGAGGAGACACTGAAGTACAGATTTTGTTTCGAATAAATAAGTAAACAACTGCTAATTGGTGCGTTTTGATTACGGTCACAGGAAGTATTGTTACGATATTTTTGACTTACTTAAATTTATTTAAGTTAGTATGCAACAAGAATGTGTGTACAGGAACAAGCTACGCAACATATAAAATAAACAAATAACTACTCGTGGAATACATTACTTATTCGTAGTTAAAAATATTATCAAGTTTCGTTATTCGAGATATTCGAGACATTTGATTTGAGTTTAATCTTCCTTGTTTAACAATATTACTATTTTCTTCGTAATAGTTAACAGTTAATATGTTATCTTATTTTTTCAGTTCATCTTATATATATATAT